>JAULBX010026796.1:0-43327 GCA_032358255.1 Heterotrichella gracilis
CCCGCCCTCCGAGTCTCCAAGCTCGACTACGACCTCGACCCCTCCCCCCCACCCGCCGCCGCCGTTCGCGACACCACACCCCCCACCATCACCCTGCTGGGCCCCACCACCGCCACCATCACCCAGGGGATGCGGTTCCAGGACACAGGCGCCAGTGCGGTGGATGATGTGGATGGCAGCCTGGCGGGGGTGCGGGTGGCGGGGCTGCAGGGGGTCAACACAATGCAGGTGCGGGAATAATATATCATGACAAAAGGAAACAATACAAAGCGTGCCACAAGTAAGATTCAATCAACATGGCAGTTGCAGTTGTAGTCATGGTTGTAGTAGCGCTGTTGATGGTGTGGATGGCAGCCTGGCCAGGGTGCAGGGTTGGGAGGAAATATTGTTTTGCGGACAAGGAAATGATAAATGCGTGACTCACGGTTGAACCGTATAGGAACCACAATGACATGCTAGGACTGACATCCACACCATCCACAGCGCTATAATCACAGTGATAGTGTCATTGTGGTACCCACAATGATATGAGAGGATGTCAGTCGCCTTGAACTATAACCCCAACCCTTCCTCAACCCCCCTTCCTTCACCCCCCCAGGTTGGCACTTACAACG
Source organism: Heterotrichella gracilis (assembly GCA_032358255.1). Classification (NCBI taxonomy): domain Eukaryota; class Xanthophyceae; order Tribonematales; family Xanthonemataceae; genus Heterotrichella; species Heterotrichella gracilis. Next base: position 615 of record JAULBX010026796.1, read on the forward strand.
TGACCTACACCGCCACAGACGCAGCAGGGAACAGCGCCACAGCCCTGCGCCAGGTGGTGGTGGTCCCCCGCTGCCAGGCACCGGAGGCCATGTGCCCCGACACCTGCCAGTGCAGCACCTATGGGGTGTGCTTCCCCGCGGGGGCGGTGGGGGTGGTGTGTGAGGCGGCGGGGGGCGGGGGCATGGCGGCTGCTGGTAAGGGCTGGGGCAAGGGAGGGGTGGGGTGCATGGTTATACTTGAAACCTGATTGTAAAAGTAAGAAATTAAAAATATACAAAACGCTTGCTCAGCGGCACCTTTGATCCCCCCATAGGGTTTAGGGTTTAGGGTAGGATACAGGGTTTCAGGACCCAGCCAACAATTTGCTCACCGCCACCTCCTGCTTTGCCCCCTGCAGGCGGCCCCGACACCACCTCTCCGGTCATCGTGCTGCAGCCGGTGGGTACCCGCAACCAGCTGGCACTCACCACAGGCGGCGCATGGGTCACCATCACCAACATAACGGTTGGTAGGTCAAATCTAAAACCCTAAACCCTAATTTGAACGGTTAGTTGTGTAGCTGGCGCACTCGAGGAGGGGGGAAGTAGGGGGTTGTGCGTCAGGGCCATAGGTGCTAGGGATTGGAGGGTGTGGAGGCGGGTTCAGGGTTTTAGGGTTAAAACAGCGTGGCCAGGGCGGTGAGCACGCCATACTGCTGGGGATAGTTATGGTAGCCACTGTGTCCGTAATCCGTTGAATATGGCCCAGCAGGATGTAAGGGGCTCAGATTGGTCAGATGGTGGGCTGACACTGGAGCTACCTCCAGCAGCTATTGAAGGAAGTCTGGAGTGCATGGCGTGGGGGACGACTTGGTGGCTGCATCCCACCTGGCGAGTACAGTGGCAAGGCCCAGGTGGCACACATGGTACTGTACCTGTATGGGTCAATTGGTGGGCTGCCACTTGGCAGCAGCTAGTGAAGCATAACACTGCATAGCATAAACCCATGCGGCCACTGTTGGTGGGTGCGTCCCTCGTTGGCCCAGAATGGCACTGTACCCCATATGGTCAGGTGGGGGTCTGTGGGGTGCAGGTGATGCGTTCAGAGATGCATACCAAGCAGTGGATGACAGGGATGGCAACCTGACTTCCTCTGTGTCTGCTTTCGGTGGCGCCTCCCTTGACCCCAGCCAGCCCACACCCCCCCAGCAGCCCCACCTCATCACCTATGATGTGGCGGATGGGGCGGGCAACCGGGCTGCCACGCAGCGCAGGAGGGTCAACGTGGTGTGTCCACAGGTAGGGTGTAGGTGGGTGAGGATAAGGGTGCTAATAGGGGGGTGTTGGTGTCCATGAAGGGGTTCATGAACAGTGACATGCATGGGGCAAGGCAGGCCACCAGAATCCTGTTGTATAGCAGGTGAAACGACGAAGAAAATATGACTTTGAACGTTTGTAGAACGAAGAAGGCGTACACTGCACACTTGTATTCCCATCAAATCTGGTAGGGTTCCGGTTAGGGTTCGCCTGGGCTCTAAGTCGGCGGGCCCCGCACCCATAACTTTCGCCTCGCAGCCATCGCACCCGGGTCCCTCATAGTCCCCGATCCTGCAAAGTATCGTCATACTTACCTGGCCGGCGTTTCACTGCGACCCCGTAGGCAGTGGACGGTTCGTTGCGGTCTGCATTGCACCCCGCAGACTGCTTCGGATGGGGCGCTCCAAGTGGGTGCACCCACGGCTTAATTTTTGGTAGGCCGTTGCTCGCGCACTGCGCGTCCTCGGCACCCCTCAACCACCACCACCACAACGAAACCAACACATATCAACAACACAAACCCCACCATCAACGCAGCACCCACAAAGCTGATACCAGACGAGTGCCACGACCACTTCAGAAGATAGGCTAGACCGAAGAAATCAGAGGCACTCATACCTAACTAGTAGACCCGAATTAGGCCTTGGCAGACGCACCTTCTATGGTACTCAGAGCGCCATATAGACAGGGGTGGGGCGGGGCCATGTGCCCATATGCCCATGATGGCATGGCATGTGGCAGTTGCAGCCACACTGGACCACCTGCCCCCTTGCACGCCAGCTCTAGCTCTTGCACCAACTCTTGCTCTCACTCTAGCTCTAGCCTGCTGCCCACTTGCGCAATAGTTCAGGCTTGCTGGGCTGAACACGGAAAGCTGCAGCCCTGGTGGCCGTGCGCCATGCCATCAACCCAGGGATGCTGCCCCTGTCCTAGAAAGTTTCCCCATGGTTCTCTGCGCCGCAGCGGGGTACTCTGTATCATTCTATTAAATTTCATCAACCCTTCCTGGGGCTGTTGTGGCTGGTGCTCAACCAGGCTGGGTCACTAACTACACTACACTCACGGCCACGCTGGCAAGGCATGGCAAGGAAAGAAGGAAAGAAGGAAAGGGGTCGCGCAAAGGCGGAAGGGCCACTGGCTCGCACCAGGACACCGACAATGGTTTCAACTCATTAGGGAGCCTCGCTCCAGAGCCTCACCAGGGTCTCAACCCCCAACACTGACTACCAAACCCTTCACCCAAACCCTAAACCCTAAAGCGCACCCCGTTCCCCGCTGCAGTCCCAGCGCCTGTGCCTACCCAGCGACGGCACCCCCCCCTACTGCAGCACCAGCCAGGGGCTGTGTGTGGCACCCACATCCCACCTGCCCACCACCATGCCCCCCCTGCCTGTGCTGCAGCTGCTGGGTCCCTCCCAAGTGGTGGTGATTCAGGGTGTGGGGTACCAGCGGTGTGCGCCCAGCACCCCACTGACCACGAGTTGTGAGAGGTATGCTGGTGGGGCAGAATGATGGGCTTGTATTTGGTGAGGGAATGATGCGCTGCATGGTGGGGCGGATGGGTTTGTCACATACTGTACGTTGTGAGGGGAGGATGATGATGTGCCTGCATGATGGGTGGAGTGAGGTACGGGGTGGATCAAGGGTAATAACATTTTAATAAGAGAATAAATGCGGTAGTCCTTACTATTATCTTATGATTCTTAGTGTGGGTTGAGGTACCCAAGAAGAGGCAATCTTGAATCGCATGACATGTCCTTCTCACCCTGCAGGGGTGCCAGCGCCTCCCAGCAGCAGGATGGGCCCCTCACCGCCCGCATAGAGGCCTGCTCAAATGTAACCACCAGGTAAGGGAATGGCGCATGGCACAATGGCCCACGATGGCCCCCCGCTGCCATGAAACTTGAGCTTGCAATAATGGAAATGCATTTCTGCCCATCATGTGCGCCGCGTCCATGCCGCGTCCCTGGAACGCGTGTTGAACAGCGCAGCACGCAGCGCCAAGGAAAGCCACACAGCTTGAACGTAGCTGAACAAAATTACAATCAACAATGCCTCCTTCGCACCAACGCCCTTATACTGAGACATTACCCGCCGGGATCTATCCGCATCTGTTGGTTATTGCCATGCATTATCATTGTACTCTTATTGATCTGTTTTATTTCTTTTATTTATGTATTATTTCATTTTGCACGTGCCGTGGCCAGGTGGCTGTGGCGCGACGCGGGCCTGTCTGGCTGCAATTTGGACCCCTCAAGGCCAGGGGTGTACAACATCACATTCAGCGTGGCGGACAGCCTGGGGCGCACCGTCAGCGCCACACGCACAGTCACAGTGCGCGCACAGTGCCCGGCGGGGGAGGTGGCCTGCGCGGATCAGGTCCCAGAAAACCCTAAACCCTACAGCACTTTACCTTGACCCCTCACAATGCACATAGGTGCCTAACACCTCTCGCAATGTGGGTGGATCAATTCTACCTTGAACTCTACATCCTACTGCAATCAACCACGGGGTTTTGACCCCTCAACCCTAGCAGCCCTTATCCCACCTGATATGCCCTTCAAATCCCTCCTTACATGCCTTAGTCCCCACCCGGTGCACCTGCATATTTACCTGGCGGCCGGCAAACCCCACCTAGGGTGTTGTGATCTCCACTCAATGGGCTACAATCCCCACAAGTTACACCCAAATCCCCACCCCAATCCTCAGGTCACCTGCAGCAGCGGTGGAGTGTGCCTCAGCAGCCTCTCAGCCCCCACCAGGGCCTCCCCAGCGGCTGTGGTGGTGCTTCCACCCCCCACCCTCCAGCTGGTGACCTCGGCTGCGCTGCCAGCGGTGGTGCAAGTGCGGCAGGTGAGGGCTGGGGTGGGGTGCGGGGTTGGCTGTGGGGGGTTCGGCAGGACTTTGTAAGCGTTTGCATTGAATTTCCCTCCCGTCTTGATGGGCAGCAAGTGATATGCATGGATGTGCAATGGTTTACCTGGCTTGTACATCCAATTGCACTCATGTGGAGAGATGTGCATTACTCAACCACGTCTTGACACATCCATTTGGTCACTAATGGCAGGCGTGGTGGCAATGTACCATTTAATTATCATTCATTATTGTATTATTTTGCATAAAATTCCCTATTTATCCCGTGGCAGGGGTACGCATACACAAGCTGCGCATCCGGCCAGTCTCCCACCGCCGCCTCCCCCTGCGACCTGGGAGCAACAGCGCTCGATGGCAAGGGGAGGAACCTCACCAGCCAGGTACTCGCATGCCCACCCGCCACCTGCCTCTCCACAGGCGCGTGCTCCACCTACCTCTTCCAGTCAGCCGGCGTGGGAGGGTGCGGGGTCAACACCGAGCAGCCAGTGGGGACCCAAATTGACATCGCATTTGTGGTATTTGATGGGAGCATGCCGCCACAGAGCGCTACTGTGCTGCGGCAGCTGGTGGTTGCGGCCAGATGTGCGAGTGGGTTGGCGGAGTGTGCGACTGCCAGGGGGCCGGTGTGCAGCTCCGTGCCCTGTGTGCTGCTGTAAGTTTTCTTGTTTTTTTTTCCCTGTGCCCTGTGCGCTGCTGTTATTATTATTCTTTTCTATTTTCCTGTGTCCTGTGCGCTGCAAATTTTCTTTTCTTCTTTTGCTGTGCCCTGTGCGCTGCCATTAAGTGCATTCCTTGGCATTCAAACACGCGTGGTACACTCATGTAAGTGCATACATGTGAGTACCATAGCACATGTGGTGAACGTCCTGCAAAATAGTAACCTGGGGGCATTGTACTCACATTTGCTTTTTGGAAAACACATCGCCCTAATTACAAACCCTGCACCCTGTCCATGCAGGAGCCTCCTGGGTAGCTCCCAGCCAGCAGCCGGCAAGCCCACCCTCACGCTCTTTGACACCAACGCCACATCCTCCCTGCAAATCCCCATCAGCACCCCCTCCCCCACCCCCCTGCTCCCATGCACAGCATCTAACTCCACCGCCTGCTTTGCCGTGGCGGCATCTGTGGATGGCAGTGCGGATCTGTCCAGATCAATCAGAGCGGTGGACATCTCTTCATGCCCTGTAGGTAGGGAAATAAGGACACTGAAATGAAATGTGTTACATTCCAAGAAACAAAAGTATACCTATTTTGTGAACAGGAGTGCAATGCCTTGCTCTTTGCTAATTCCTCTTCCATGATCAAAAGCATCATCAAACGTATATTGCAGAATGATTTAGTAAATCAGTAGAAATACTTTTCATATTTGTTTTTACTCGTCTGTTCATATTCACCCCCTGCCTCAGGGGTTGCGCCCTGTGCGGTGTGCGACATTGCGTTTGCCAACCTGGGGCTGTGCCCTGTGGGCAACTACAGCTACCGCTACGAGGTGTGGGACTACAACACATGGGAGTATGCATCAGTGGTGCGGAGCGTGCAGGTGGTGCAGGAGTTCAAGGTGGTTATGGTACGTTGATATCAAGAAGAAAACAAATGACCCATTGTTCCAAACAGATCATGCTTGAAAACGGCACTATGCTTTACATTTCAGTAGTAATATGGGTGGTATGTTTTCTCGCGTCAATGGCGCCGACGGCGGTTTGTTGCAATTCCCTTGGCACACGCTCAGCCTGCATGCAAGTGTGTGCATGGCTGGAATTGCCACTGCTGGGTGGTCCATCCATGATGGTTTCCTGATCCGCACATTGTCCATGGGTTTCAGAGCGTAGTCCTTAGCGCTTACTAAATGTGGATACTTTTTGCATTGAGTTCCTCTCACGCATGGAATGTGCAGGCCTTCAGCTTGCTGCTCAATGCCAGCAGCGCTACACTGAGCGATGCCCAGCAAGGAGCCACCACACTTTCCACCAATGTGTCCAGGGTCTACTCAGCAGTTTCTAATTCTCTTCTGGGCAGCCTGCTTGATGCAAACATCAGGCCGACGCAAGTCAATATTAGCAGCATCCAGGTAACTAAAAGATCCCATTGTTCCAACATTGACAAGATTAGGTCAAACCCCTGGTGCTACTGAGAAGAAGTCCCATGGAAAATCTTGAAATTTCTCCATGTTGAAATCCTTAGGACATGGTCCATTTCCTGTGAGCCCACGCAGTGGTGTAAGTTCTTGTGTGCATGCAGGGTGGGGTGTCGGGTAGCGCTGATCCATTGATCAACATCACCCTCAGCTTACAGCTGCGGGCTCAGGTGGCACACACAAGCAGTGGCCCATCAACCCTCCTGGGTAGAAGGCTCATGTCTGCTGATTTCGATGGCTTGGAGGCCTCTGCGGAGCATCCATTACCGCCGCCAGCCAATCCATACGCTGCGTGCCACACACCTGGTTCTGGCTCTTTTTCTGAGTGTGCCCTGGCAGCAAGACAGAAACCTGACATGGGTCACGATGGCAGGCATCTCCTACAGGCATATGGCAGTCATTCTGCTGTGGACATCATCCAGCAGCAGTTGGTGGACATATTCCAGCGGGGGCTCCCTGGGTTTAGCCAAATAGTGCAAGGAATCTTCCCAGCTGCGTTTCAATCTGCTCCGGTGTCAAATACCTCAGTATCAGATGTTGCAGCAGTACAGCTGACCTCAGCAGTAGACGATCAGACAGCTGCGTTTGCTACGTTGCTTGGAAATCTGACCAGGCTGCAATCCAATCTGGATTTTCTCATGAATGCAACCAGGCAGCAATTTAACCCCGGGATTGAAACAGTGGATAAGATTTCAGCGGCTTGGCTGACACTTGTCAAGGGCTATGAACTGAACCAGGTAAGCCAAGGGCATGCATCGCGGCGCAATGGAAATGAATACGGTCCGCCGCAAAGGAAATGAATACGGTCCACCATGTTTGCAGTACCTCGTACCTCCACAAATAAACGGAGTCATTGATAAAATATGACATGGTCGACCATGTAATCTCGTTGGATCTCGTTGGATAGCATATACTGATACTGATGGATTCAAAAGTAAACATAATGACCACTGCCATGAATTAGTTTCAGTAATTAATTGCGTCAATGTTGCAGGCTGGCCTGAATGCCATGGTACAGAAGCTACCGCAAACCCTCACTGCATCTCCTACCTCAACCTCCAGCTTTGCATCTTTTTCTTCCACATTGACTTCAGGCATCCAGTATGCCATCAACAGCGCAACTTCTTCGCTATACAGTGCAGCCAACCAGCTGGGTGTGGGTAGCGCATTTGTCACAGGCCTGCTGTCAGATCCTGACACGCAGTCAGCCTACTGTCAGATGGTTGGCACCCAGGGAGGGAGGGTGCAGTTGTGGTTCAGTTTGCTGAGCAATGTAAGCAGCAATGATGCAAATGACACAGCTACTGGGGTGTCAGCGGTTTCTTCTCTACTGTTGAGCAAGTATCAGAAGGTGGGTTGCCAACAGTATGCGTGTACATACTTGGTCGATGTTATTAGTACAACCCCTTGGAATCCATTCCGGTACCCCAGGCCTGTTTTGAAAGGCTGAAGCTAACTCTAGTGTGATAACCAACTTAAGAATTGATTTTTGATGCAGTGGACTAGGCATGATGCCACCTGGGGCATCTTTCCATCAGCATTGAGCAGCGACAAGCCTGTGGAAGAGCTACGGACACGGAAGCGTTATGTGGGTAAGCAACCTGCCACTTGCATAGTGACTTTCTTGAGCACTGACATGCAGGATTGTAAATACTTGTATTACCTCTCCATTCATCATTTGGTAATTGTAGTCTGATGTAGTCAAATTGGTAATTGTGTTTATTGCACAGGTACCACAGGGAATAGGGTTGTGGGGGGAGTCTTCATCCACCAGCTTCGAGGAGATGTCAGCGTGGCTTGTGATGGCAGCTTCTCAGGTCTCACTTTCCTGTGCACCACCAACAGCAGCAGCGTGCAGTACCTCAACGATTGTGGTGCAGCCAATAGTACCAGCCCTGAGTTGGATCCAGGCTTTAAGACCCAAAACAAGGCACTTGATCCATTTGGTGTCGACCCAGTTTTCTTGGAGAGCTCCAACCTATATGATGCTTACATCGCAGCCCAAATGGCAAACTACTACAACACTGACAGCAAGGCAGCTGAGGTGAACATCTATGGCAAGCCATACGGGTTTTTCTTCCGCAAAGCTGGCAGGTTGCCGGATGGGATTCCCTTGTTGATCGACAGTATGCTCTCAGCCAGCAGTGCCAGCAAGCTGATGCAATACCTGGATGATGCCTACTTCTTGGATGTCCTGACTCGCACGCTGGATATCCGCATTGTCACCCTCAACACAAAGCTCAATGTGTTTGGGTAAGTTGGGTCTTGTGTTTGCTATACAATGCTCTGAGTGCATATGCATTTCCTCTGTATGGAATCACAATGATCACAGAGTAAGCACACAATCAAATCTCTGCGTGGGTGGCATCCGCCATGTCCTCTATGCAGAGGGTAAAATTGTGTTGACTCTGTGCTTGTGTTTTGTTACCAATTCACCCGAATAACAAATGACCAAAAGTAGGTGTTCACCAGTATTATCATTGGAGATTTACAGACACAAGTGCATTCACTAAATTCTCATTCTGGATCCCTGCAGGTATGCAACCTTTGAGCTCAGTTGGAGGAAGTCTGGCGACATTATTGTGAGCGCACATCTGAAAGAGCTGCCCCAGCTGCACTACGATACCACCAGGCAGGGGCTGCAGCGCGGTTTTACTGACGTCATTCTGATGGTGCTAGTTGTTGGGCAGGCATGGTATGTGACTTCGAGTATCGTTGCCAAAGTCAGAGCGCTGTTGATGTTCCAGGTACGAGTATACACTGCTGTAAACGCAAATGGAAATGCTTAAGCTCGAGTAGACCAACCTATGCGTTGTTTTGGCTGTCTACTGTCTTACAAAAATTCTTTTTGTATTAAAATTATTAAAATCAAAGTAGGACAGTACTTGGACAATTGTTACAGCCACGTCAAGAATGTAACGGCAGGTGTGAAATTGCTGCAGGAGCGGTTCAGCCTGTTTTGGATGCTGTTTGATGTCGTCAACATGTTGGGTATGGTCCTGGTTGTGGCCATCTTCTGCACATATGCACGAGCTGCAGCCTTTCAGTTTGATGCCGATGGAAGCTATGATGTGTACGATGCAATTGACTTTGCGCAAGCACGCCTGCTGCTGCCTGCCAAGCAGGGAAATGGTTCTGTAAGCAAGGCTGGTCCAGGGGATCCTGGGAGGTGGATGCTGCCAGACAACAACACAGGTAATGTGACGTGAAAATGTGACTCAGTTTTCTTATGTGGTGATGCAGGTCTGGGAAAGGTCGACATTATTCTTTGTCCATTTTCTTTTCCTTTAAAATGTTATGTACAGTGTTTTTGGTAAAAATATATTGTTATACCATGGAAACAAGAAACTTCGAAGAAACAAGTAACCTGGAAGTTGTGTTGCAACCATAGTGACACACATTTTAGCAACATGGGCATCCCAGCAATTATGCTTGTATATTTGTCTCCCTCTGCAGGGCTTGACCGCCTGGCAGACATGTACTCCAGCCTGGACCAGCTGTCCTCCCTCTCCACCGCCTACACCAGCATCCAGGGAGTGTGCCTCCTCATGATGCTGGTGCGACTGGTGCACATGCTGTCTGCCCAGAGGCGCCTATCTGTCATCACAACCACCCTCCTGGTGGCGCTCCCCCAGCTGGTGTATCTGACCATTGTGGTGCTGTCGGCGATGATCATGGTGGCTTCAATGGGCACGCTTGCGTTTGGACCCTCGTTTGGGGTGCTCAGCAGGCCGGAGCAGGCGGTTGCTGGTGAGGGCATGTAGTCCAAATCGCGATGTGTGTGTGGACATCTAAGCATCTACGTCCAGTAGCCAACAGATTTACTGCAACTAAGACTCTGATTTTCTGCATGTGCACTTCCACTGCATTGCTGTGGCCCCAGCCTGCCATCTGTGTGTAGGACAGGTTTGCATTGCCCAAGTACTGTCCAACGAGTCCACATGTGCAAATGCTGATGGAGTTGATGTGGCGCAGGTGTGTTCATGGAAATGATCAGTGGTCAACTGCAGCCAATTGTCGAGGATCTGCGGCGCTCAGACCAGATCCTATCCACAGTGCTGAGCCTTGCGGAAAACTTGGTCACCATCCTTTGGTTCTACTTTGTGCCGGTGTTGACGATGTTCATCCTCTGGAGGTATGCTCACCATTCCACTTGAAACATGTGAACACATTCATTATAGGTGTGCTTTTTACTGAGTCTGGGCACCAGCAATTTAAAATTATTTTAAGAAAAATGTAAAATGCTGACGATGTTCATCCTCTGGAGGTATGCCCACCATTCCACATAGAACATGTGAACACATTCATTATGGGTGTGCTTTTGACTGAGTCTGGTCACGAGCAATAAAAAAAAGGTGTGCATTATGTTTGGATAATGTAGCCCTTCATATTTTTATCCTTGCTTACAAGATTTACAAGATTTAATTGACAGTTTGCTAGAAAATAATGCATTGTTTTGTAAAAATCACTCGGCACACCTTTATGTATAGACCTAACATTTACATGATTGGTGTGCCCAGGTTTGTCCTGGCGGTGCTGGTCGATGAGTTCTCCCACCAAAACAAGTCCGCCAAGCACGCACCAGGCATCCCTGCAGATGTGGCGCGCATTTTCCAGGAGCGCGTGGAGAAGGTGCTGTACAAGGCGCCCTCCAACCAGGAGATGCTGCACGTGGTCAGCAGGGCAGCCTACAAGAGGTGAGTGGCTGGCTTGCATCACGGTCACCTGATGGTCCATCACAAAGGCAGGCTGATCGGTGCTGGTGAGATCGCCATCTTCAATATTGTCAACCCTTCCTTCACGTCACAAGCATTTTATGTGAAATCAGACAGAGACTATTGTCAAGTGAGGCCCATATGGCAGGTTAAACTGACATATTCTGTGCCTGCTGTCCAGGCATGGGAGGAGGGAGAGCCTGATGAAATCAAAGCCTTATACAATATAGACAAGTCTAAGTGAGTCACATCTGGCACATCCAACTGATACATATTCTGTGCCTGCTGTCCAGGCATGGGAGGAAAAGCGTGCTGGCTGTGGTGGCTCAGCGGGCCAACATTGCCATGAAATGGGCCAAGAACACCACCCTGTCAATCTTCTCAAAGCACCACCACCGAGGGACCAAAAAGGTGCAACGGAATGTCATCCGTACTTTTGATGAGGATCTCGTGGAGGCGGAAGACCTGCGGGGCATGGTTGAGCAGCTGGCAGTGGAGTTGGGCTACTCCTTTGACACAGTTAATTGGGTGGTGGATGAGCTGCTGAAAAGGTAGGTGCCCAGAGTATCTTGAGCTGCTTTGTCTGATTGCATGCCCCAATTGTGCACTGTGATGACTCCAAGCGTGCACAGTCACCAATGATGTGCTCTTAAGATCCTAATTGAAAAGGTCCTTTTTCCTGGAAACATTTGGGCATTGCTGGGTTTGATGACAATGTGAAGCCGTGACAATGCAGTGGTATCAAATAGTATGAACCAGCAAAACAGTGGTATGACAGGGTACGGTAGTGGCTATAGCCACCATTTTCAATTGTCCACATGGCATGTGCGCATATCAAATGGAGTTCATTTGTTAAGATAAATTCCATTCTTTTTAGCTTTTGCCGTCTGAATAGCAATTCACCTTCAAATTCACCAGTATGGCCCTGCTGCACAGGTTTGGTGAAACCAGCACAGACTATGTCAAGAAAGACAATGTGTCTCCATCGGGATCACCCCGCATGTTTGACGACACACCCAGCATCTTGAGCGCTGCATCACCCTCAGACTCACACACCTCATCGGTAAGCATAGGCCATCCACTTAAATTCACATGCGTGGAATGCATGGAGCTTCCCAGCTTCCCAGTGTATCAGTGCTTTTCAATAACTCTGTGCTTTACTAAAAGCCTGGCAGGACATCTACTTCCCTATAGCCCTGGTGCCCTGGTGCGGTCCAGTGGCCCCCTAACTCCGCCTCTGTGCGTTCCCTTTCTTTCTTTCTTTTGGTTTTCTATGAGCTATTCAACATGCATTATTTGTTATTCTATGATTATAATTAAAACTGCATTATGCATTTCATACTGCATACTGCATTATAACTTGCATTTCAATTTGTGTTTTCGTATACTCGATATCTTTCATTTTCTCCAGGTGCTTTACAGCAATCAATCCAGCCTTGGCCGGGCCTACATGCAGCTGCAGAACAGTATGGGCAGCGAGGGGCAATTCAGGGAGGTTGGGGATCGCATGGTGTTCAGAGAGCCAGCACCATCCGTATGGGGGGCATCATCGCTGATACCTGCTGGCGCAAGTTTGGCAGGTCAGTCACAGCCCATCAGATGCAGTGTGATGAGTAAGAACATGCAGTCCATGGTACTTTTCCAAGCCTGCTGGGAGGGGTCAACCGAGGGATACGTTGTTCCTCATCTACTGTCAATCAAAAGTAGCGGGTAACTTTCTTTCTATTTTTTCAAATACCAGCTTGAATGTGGCACTAGTGGATGCAGTTTTGTAGGTTGAAGAGGCGCAGTTCATTCAGAAATGTGCATAAACATGGTAATTAATCATCTAATTGTATTGGGTGCAGGTCGACGAGGCAGCAGCTCTGACAGCAGCAACAATGCAGAGAGGATGGCTGAGCCCTTTGAGCTGGAGGATGGAATGGTGTTCAGGGAACCAGCTGCATCGGTTTGGGTGGTGCCTGGATCGGTGCCAGGGGATGCCGCGCCCAATTTGGCAGGTGATTTGCTGCCTGTGCGTTTGCTGGACATAGAATTGCCACTGTGATTTGATGTGTTTGATGCCTGATAAATGTGCTTCTGGTCTCGGTGGGGGGCATGATTTGGTAGTCTATTGCACTGCAAGTCTCCAGCATTGCGTGGACTGTGATTTGCGTTGTCATGCAGACAAAGAATGTGTGCTACCATGGGTGCTGGCCATCAGGGGCATGAATGCTAACTAGACCAGCTACCCCCAACATATTTAGCATAAAATACCACAAAGAATGCATAGTCAGTTTTCCAAAACAAACGCACTTAATAATAATATATGTGCAGGTCGATCGAGCGACGCAGAGCAGGTAGCAGACCCAATTTGTACCACAGAAGACACTTACCCAATTATAATAATAATAGAAGGGAAAATAAAAGCACTCTTGATGTGTGCAGGCCGATTCAGCGACGCAGAGCAGATGGCCGACCCCTTTGAGCTGGATGACGTAATGGACCAAGACGAGGCAAGGCAGGCAAGGGCTTCACTCAAGGTATCCCCCGAGCTGGCGCTCAGCCTGCCCGCCTCCCCCCGCGACTCGCGCATGTCGATGCTCAAGCCCTATGATGACAGGAGCTCGGGGCTGGTCATGTTCTATGGGAACCCCCTCTCGGGGCAAAGGTATGGCAGGGGAAGTATTTTAGTGCATGCACACCTCTGGGATGGCATTTGCCCTTTTTTAACCAATGCATTTGCCCTTTGGTTCCCCTTGGTGCGCCTGTTCAACAACATACTGCATACATGAATATGTTTATTACTTATATATTTTTTCATTCATTATCATGATTTATATGTGTATATTTCCGCAGGAAATCCCAGTTGTTTGGGGCCACCAGCAGCACAGAAGGTCAGGAGGTGGCTGAGACATACACCTCTTACATCCCAATGCATGTGCACCGAAGGGCGAGCTATCCCCAGGATGATATCCCATCCTCAGAAGACGACGAAGAATCCCCGCTGCTGCCCGATACCCTAAACCCTAAACCCATGGCACCCTCGTTTGCCCTCTTGGAGCAGAAGCGGTATGAGATGATCCTCCTGAGAAGGTCGTTTCTTGCGCAATCCTCAGACCTCCCCCCACCCACCCACGCCACCCCAGACCCCCACCAGCACCCCGCCAACCACCAGCACCAAACTCAGGTGTCTGCCCCCAGCCACTCCTCCCCCCGCCACTCCATCCAGTGCAGGCCCAGCGCCAAGGGGGCAACTAGGAAAGGATCCAGGGGTTTCTATGAGAAGGATGGCACCCAATCAGATATCCAGGTATGGTAGGGGCTATAGCAGATTGGAACCTCCTTGCCAGGGCCATGCCTGTGTGGTATAGTCTCCTTCCTGAATAAAATCCTGAAATCCTAACAGTGTTACATCCTAGAGTAATTATTATATACGGCGAATCCTTAATCCTATAAACCTACACAAGCTGCACTATTAAATTGACATGGATGTATAATTTCTGTCATACTGTACATCTTGCCTATCCAATATAATTTAAATGTAGAGCCTTGTAATGTATAATTTTCCTTTTACTTATCTACTTGTGGGGGCATTGCGCAGGGCGAGCCCAGCGGCTACTTAAGCGACTCAGCAGTGGTGGCCAGCAGTACCCTGAGGAGGCGCAAGCCCTCAATGGCAAGCAGGCCGCCCGTGCTGTTCAACACGGATCAAACCCGACACCCCCCTGTGGGTTACCGCTTCACCCGCCACATGGAAGGATCCCAGAATCAACGTGGGGATCATGCCAGTGACATCCTTGAGGATCAAATCCCTGCCCTCCCTGCGGATCGAACCCCCGCCCCACCTGCCCCCCTTGGCATTGCCACTGGCCACAGCCTCATGAGCAGGCCGGGTAGCGCACCCGCACCCAGAAAGAGCAGCATGCGCAAGCAGAACCCCTCACCCCCACCCAATGGTCAACCATCTCCTTCTTCATCCTCCCCTCCCCCCTCCCGTCCCTCTGTGTCCTGGCGGGGCAGCAGGGACTCTATCCGCCACCACATCCCCTCATCCCCCACCCTCGACCGCCCCTCCCCTCCCCCCTCCCCTCCTGATGTATCCAATGGGGGCAGAAGAGACTCAATCCCCTTCGCTGTACCATCCCCGCCTGCTGTTTCTACGAGGGCAAGAAGAGGCTTCATCCCCTTTGCTTCACCCTCCCCTGCTGCTGGTTCTGGTGGGGGCAGAAGGACCTCCATTTCGTCAACCCCCCCCTCCCTCCCTGCTGTTTCCGGGGGAGAAAGGAGGGCCTCAATCCCATCCGCTATTGCTGTTTCCGGTGGAGGCAGCAGGAGGAGGTCCATTCGGCGGTCTCTGGACCTTGGCAGGGGGGGCGCGTCATGGGCCCAAGGGGAGCTGCAGCGGGTGGAGCAGGCGGGGTCAAAGGGGCAGATGTACGCGGCGTCAAACCAGGTGGGGACTATCCTAACTGTGTGTTAGGAGCAAGTGTGGAATCCTGTCGGACATGACACGTGCCGTCTTTTAATGCCACATGGGGTGGGCGCCGCTGTGGACACAACCTGCTTCATCCCCTGCACATTGCGCTGGTTCACAATTGCAGCACAGATTGGCGGACTATGCAACACTGGCTGCGCCACTCATGTACGACCGAGTGCGATGCAGTGCCGCACATGTGCAAAACTGAGTTGCAATGGTCACATGTCATAGAGTCCCACAAGTGCGCTAACAAAGGCGTCTAGCCCTTGTCCGGCAAATGCTCGTCTAGTTGCAAACCCTAAACCCAAAACCAGTTGCAGGGTAAACCCTAAAATCCTAAATAGTCATCCCCCTTTGTCCCACCAGGTGCTTGTATGGTTGCATGGCGCGATGTGCGACTGGCAGAGGGCACTGCAGGAGGCAAGGGGGAACATGGGAGGCATGAGCAGCGGTGCGTGGGGATGTGGGTGGGGTGGGGAAGAATATGAAATTAGTTTATGCTGCTGCTGAGTAATCTGTACATGGATCACTTGCACTAAATGTGTGTATCTGTTTGTCCACCGCAAATGATATATCACCTGACTGTTGAAAATCCCATGTCACGACTGTTCCCTTCACCATCCACCCCTCACCCACCCACCTCGTCCCCACAGGGTTGGAAAGCGTCCCCAGGATGCACCACCGGGCCAGCACCACTTCCCGTCCCCCATCACCGCCCCCCACCCGCCGCCAGCCATCCCTTGTCACCACCGGCAGGCGCAGATTGGACAGCAAGAGCGTGCGGTGGGCCCCCAGCATCATTGATGGAGGCACAGGTGCCAGCAGCACCAGCGATGGCACAGATTATGGTGGCACGGAGGGTGGGAGGGGAAGCGCCGCGGCGTCACTTGTTCCTGTTGATGCGGCAAGGAGGTCGTTTTCAGCCCCGGTGCGGTGGTCCCCTAGGGATATTGATGGTGCAGAGGCTTCTGGCAGCGATGGTGAAAGGGGTAGTGGGACTGAGGAGACGAGGGAAAGCATGGGAAGCGCGCCAGCTGTGCCATTTCAGGCGGCAAGGAGGTCGTTGCGGTTTGCAGACCCTGGGCGGTCGTCGCACAGCATGCATGGTCCAGAAGGTGCCAGCAGCAGCAATGGAGGTACAGATGGTGACATGGAGGGCGGGACCGAGGGTGGTGGGGGAGGAGAGGTGCCAGCTATGCCCTTTCACACTGCAAGGAGGTCGTTAAGGTTTGCAGACGCGGTGCAAAGCATGCCTGGGCCAGACGGCGGTGATGGGGATGGGATGGAGGTGGGAGGTGTGGGTGAGCATGACGCAACAGGATCGGCCCCACCACCCAAAGCTTTCGGTCGCGTACGCGCTTCACTGCTGCACATGGCGGGCGGGATCCTGGGAGGGTTGGGGGAGGTTGGCGGACCAGGTGTGGTGCCATCGCCCACGGCCTTTGGTCGCGCACGCGCTTCACTGCTGCACATGGCGGGCGGAATTCTGGGCTACTTCTCCGCACCCACAACAACAAATCCCCAGCCCCCCACAGCTGACGCCACAGGCAACCACCTCCCCACCACCACCACCACCACCACCACCACCAGGCATGTGGGTCCCCTCCCCGCTGATCTCATCGACCTCTCCTCCCCTGGCCAATCCCCGCGCTTCCAACGCACCCCCACCCGCGCCGCCACCCCCCGCCACCTGACAGCGCCTCCCGCCACCACCACCTCCCGCGCCCTCTTCTGCACTGCCAGCCCAACACCCGCCCGCCACCTGGCAGCACCCCATCCTCCCCCATCCAGCCCCCTCCCACTGCAGCATGGTAGCCCCCTCCACACACGCGGACCTTCCAGCCCCATCCACCCCTCCAGCCCTCTTCGGGCCCGATCCGCCAGGCTAAGCCCTTCCACCACCACCACCTTAAGTGGGTCACCTAGCAGGAATGGGGCAAGGGGTGCAGCAGGGCCATCAACCCTAGGGATGAAACAACCTGGTGCAGGGATGGGACGGGTGGGGAGTCCGACATTGGAAACTTCAGGTTCTGGCAGGAAAGGGTTGGGAGTAGAGCAGAGGGGAGGGAGCTGCGGCACAAGGGAATGCTCCTAGGGCTGGGGTGAAGACTGGTCGGCCCATTGGCGGCGTCCGATTAGGGTTTGGGAGCACCAGTAGGGGTAGGGCGGGTTGGAGTCCGGAGCCGCCCCCGCCAAAATCCCAATCCTCACAGCTGGGATCGCCAGTCCCTGGAAGCCGTCCAGCGCCACAGAGCAGGCAGGGAGCGGGCAAGGGACATCCTGATGAGGGTAATTTGGCACGACAGGGGCAGGCGCATCTTGCCCATGCCATGCCACCAAGGGACTCCGAAAGGCAATTTCCCCTTGTCAGCACGACTTCATCTCCAAGGGATGGGTCCCCACCTTCGGGAGTGGGTGGGACCGGCAGGGGAGGATTGAAGAGCAGTCCATCTAGGAGGAAATCACCCGGCCCGGGCAGTAGCAAAACCTGATGTAAAGTTGACAATTCAGTTTGGATGATCAATTTATGGTGCAGCAATCCTCGCAACCCACAAACTCCATGGGAGCGCACAGCACCGGATATTTCTGAAATTTACTGTTTGCATTGTTTTCGTGTTTGTTATCACAATACTGAAACACCAAGCTGACCTTGTATTTTGTACTTGCATTGCAGTCCAATTTGGCCATTCACGCTTACATGCTGTAGTGGGCACTGGAAGTCCGCAACACTGCCACACACTTGTACTGTGGGTGTACCAATGGGATGTCAAAGTTGCGCATGCTTACTCTACACTCTATAATTCATAGTGGTTTGTTTTGTGAGCAGGTGCTGCTGTGCTTTAACCTTTGATTGGTTTTTCCACTGGCAACCCTTTGCCAGGGTTTTGGCCACGCGGCTTGCTTTTCAAGTTTTAATTTGATATTAGACTATCTGCTTTGGGTACTGGTCAAATACAATATGCGCCTCGTCTTCAATAAGTATCCAACAATGTTCTCACTGTGAGTCTCATCTCTCGACCCGTAGTTCCCGTAATCCAACAGCAGTCTTCCGTCGAACATCATCTGGCAACTTGAGATAGCAAAGAAATACACCAGGTACGTGCTTCTGACTGAACTGTGCAACGATGCTGGGTACAGAGCATATGCTGATGACAGCTCTGCAATCTCCTGTTGATGGGTCATGCCGCAGTTCCTTGTAAGCTGACAATTCATTATAGACCAATGTCGTGCATATGCATGCATGCGAGGCCACTGCCAGGCAACTATCACGTGGCCAATGTGACTTGGGTTTGTCCTGAACGTGGGTTATTGACGGTTCAATTGTTAGTTGATAGGCAAGAGTGGATCAGGGGTTGTTGAGTATTATTAGCAGCAAACGCCGTCCCATGCCAGAGACGGTGCTCACTTATATCGTGCTTCCCCCTTTAGTGTAGGCAAAAGGAATGCACACTGACAGCGCTGTTCTGTATAACTGCCAAGTTGAGTGTCTTCGAACGAGCTATTTTCGTTTTCGAATGAGCTTGAAATCTTCATACCTTGAAAGTGATGTCATGTCCCCCTCAGCTTCACTGTGCACAGCAGTGGCAAACCTTGAATGGACTCGCAACTTGTACAGGTGGATCTCGAAAGGCAAAAGCTGTGAAATGAAGCTACGTAGTGGACAGAGATACTGCAACCAGCTGGCTTCCACCATGGTCTCTGGGCGCTCAGACCTGGCCACCATCCACCACCTGCCTGAGGAGATCCTGCAAGCTGTGCTGGGCCAGTTGCCTGTTGATGACAGGATACGCTTGCAGCTGGTTTGTCAAACCAGCTGCAAGCGGTGGAGGACAGCACTGCAGGGCCCCAGCGCCGCGTGGGAAGATGTTGACTTTACATTCGCTGGGCGTTACAACAGACCAGACACATTCACACCTGAAGAGATAGATGACAGCTTGGTCCGGTTCTTGTCCTCTGACACTACCTTGGAGCCAGGTGCATCCAAGCCACCCACAGCCTTACACCCACGCATTGCGTCCACAGCCAACCTATGCCTAAGCTATGCTAGCACGCACCCCTTAAGGCAGTCTCAGCAGCTCGACTCCATACCCTGACGGGGTTCAGTCAGTCAGCACGCAATGAGGCATACATCGACCATGTTTGTGCTCTGACAAATCTACAGCATCTGGAGCTGAGTGTTTCAGACATCCTGTCATGGCCAGAGCAGCGAGACAGGACACCCAGTCTAGTATCACATGCCTTGTAGGGGCTTGGTGGCTTGACCAACCTACAGGTCCTGCAGCTGGATTTGCACAGCTGGGGAGCACACCCAAAGGCCCTTTCAGCCCTGGGGAACCTCACTGGCCTGGTGGATTTGCAGCTGGATGTGGTCGGAGATGATCAGCACCGGGAGACGATGAAGGCCCTGTCCAGCATGAACAGCCTTGAGCAAATGACCCTTCGGAATTTCCACAATCTCGGTATTTTGACCAGCTTATCGCCGCTTCCCAAGCTCACCCTTCTGTGCATTGATGCTCATGTCTCTTCAGATCTGGCAGGAGTGGGGTAGGTGGAAGCACTTGCCAGGCTGCCACAGCTAGCCCACTTTGGCATTGAATTTTGGCACGTGGATGATTTTGACAGCGATTTATCATTCAGCTTCTCCACCCTAACAGCACTGGCCAGTCTCCATGTGCTGTGTGGGGAACATTGCGACGCCAGGTCCGGGACAATGTCTGCCGTCAGCCTGCCCACATCCCTCAAGGACTTGCACCTCGACATCGACATTTGCTACACAGTGGAAGTTGTGCCTCGACAGGCGGTCAACCGGCTGTATGCACCCCTAGCAAAAGCTCACTCAACTGACCTCCCTCCATTTGCGCCCAGTATGGACAGGTGATGGCTTGGGGCAGGCGTTGGCAGGCATGCAACAGCTGGAGGTGCTGCACCTGTCCGAGTCTGTGTGTTCAGAGCTGATGGGCGGGACCTGCAATCTCACCCTTCCTGACCTGCCATCACTGCACACGCTGTATGCGTGGGTGCGTACAAGTCAGCCTGTTTGGGAGGGGTCCAGCGATGATGAGACCTCCATGATGGTGCAGTGCAACATGCATCTACCAACAGATATCTCCAGGCTGAAGTGTTGCCATGCTTCAAAGTGGAGTGCACGTCACCATGAAGATGAGTGGCAAGCATGGCCGATGGTACAAACTCAAAGTGGCAAAACCCGTTTCTGGATCATCAGCACATGCTAATGTGGTTTTGGGGCCTAAGCAGACTGAGCTGACGTGGGGAATGGAATGCAGTGAAATTTTTGCCGACACTTTGGTCAGCGGGTCTTGTCCATTGATCAAGATGGCTCGTTCTGTTGTGGAAAATGCCGCAGCCGCGCAGGCGGAGGGGCAGGCAGTGGTTAATTTCATTGCAAACAACTTGGTCATTAGGTAATGGATTATCATAGACTTCATGACTGTCTTTGGAATCATGGAACCAGCTGTCATCATTTAATCTGATTTAGTAAATCAGACATTGTGTCAATGATATGGGTAATGCAATGGGGCATGGCATGACAATCTGTGGAATGCATGCATGCAGCACTCAGGTTGACACCATGCAATTGAAATGTAAGTGGTGAGTTACTGTAGCCTTGACCCTCAGTATTTTTTATTAAAACATGATGACATCATTGTTGTGTAAAGTCAAACAGCTCAGCAATGATACTATCCTATTCGGATGATGCCACAGCGGCGCTTCTGGCAGGGAGGTGTTGGCTACCGTCATGAACAATTATGCTTGAATTCACATTCAAGGCATACAAAATTGCAATGACTCTTGCATGCACTGAACGCCCTACCCTGGGTACAATTGCCTGCTGCATCATTCTTTATGTTATTTGCTGATCAATGCAAAATTTGATATCAATTATTGTTATGCCGCCCATCCGCGGCAGCAAAGTGACTGTTTAAGCAGGTGTCATGAAAACAGCACTCCATGTGGTAATGCTAATGTGACCATCATATCCGGATAGCCAAGCTGGTCGCATGCACTCCGTCCGCCCCATCCCCGTCCCTGTTAATACCGGTCCCCCCCTGCCATCAGAAACCCCAACAAAAACACCACCCCAAACAGAAGCGCAACCAGCACCAGCTGCATGCCTGGCGTCAGCACCTTCCCACCCCCACCACCAGCCACCGCACCCTCCACCGCACCCACCACACCAGCACTCCCCAATGGGTCCCACTTTCCAGTCAGAGGGGGGCTAGCAGCGCCATTGAGGAGTGGATCGTCAAGGGGGGCGGCGTCATCAAAGGTCAGCCCTGTGAGCTCCCGCACGCGCTCGTGTGCATCGATGGCTGTCTCCCCCTCCGACAGGTATTCACACAAGTCCAGGTTGAGGCCCTGCAGTGTTAATTAAGGGCTGTTGAGGTGGCATGCACCAACAAGCATGGAAAGATGGAATGAATATTTAAGAGGTGGCAGCGCCGTAGCCATCTCCGGGCCACCTCCCTTCAGCAACCATGATGCACATAATATGATGCTAAACAGCGCAACAAATTACACCTGGATTTACACCTGTTGCCCGCATTTTACAAATGGTCATAATACAACAAGCCTGGAATAGGCATGGCTTGCGCTGATCATTATGTAATATCAAGTACCCTGGGGTCCCCTCACCTGTGGCCGCACAAACACCCGCCGCGGCATAGCCAGGCTCACGGCCTTGCCGGCATTCAATGGGTTGGCGCCACCTGGCGCCCCCCCCTCCTCCTCCCCTCCCTCCCTTTCACCCCCCTCCAGCCCCTCGACCAGCATGGCTGAACCCTCCATTAGGGTGTTGCACAGGTCCTCCTGCAGGCATGGGAACACAGGTGGGGACACAGGGTGGTACATGTGGGAGAAGGGTGGCGAGGTGGGGGATCTGTGGCAATTGCAATGCCTGCTGTAGCATGGGTGGCAAGTGGGGATGTGTGCACCAATGTAATGGTGGTCAGGGTCACCACGAAACCCTAAACCCTAAACGTCAGCGAGGATGGTCAGGGGCAATGCGGCAGAGCCTGGTAGGGGATGCATGCAATTGATGATCAGCCATTGTGCCAGATGTGCGCCGGACGTGATCTTGAGTGACCGACCGCGATGCGCATTTGATGTCATTGGGATGGGGATGTGATTTTAACGTGATCATAATGTCATCGCAATCACCCATGTGTGCCGTTGCACCAGTGCGCCACGTGTCTCACCCTGTGCTACCCAGGGTGGCGCTGGCGGCCACGCTAAACCCTAAACTCCAATTGCCTACCTCCGCAACTCAGGCTACCCCGTGCAACGTCCAGTGGCAGCGAGTACTAGGAAAGTTGTTGTGCACTTGGTTTCATATCAATCTTTGATTTCAGATGATGATCCAATGCTTTTCTGTAAAACCAGGTGCACATCAACATTCCTAGTTATCATCGCCATTGAACCCTGCAGGTGGGTTTTGGGTTTTGGGTTTTGGGTCGCTGAGCTTGCCCGCCTGCAACACCACGAAGCAAAAGGGCGCGCATGATGCAATGTCATGGATTGAGCCCGCCGCGCTCGTTGGATTGCAACAACGAGCGCGCCCCTTGCTTTTATGCGCTCGTTGCATCGAGGGACATCGTTTGTGCTGCTCAAGCGGCACATGATGCAATGCCTGCACACAACCATGCTCCACCCAATTGAAGCACGATCCCACCTTAATCCTTGAAGCCCCTAAACCCACACCTCTACCGCATATGCACCACCTTAAACCACACACTCTCCAACCCCACCTCTGCCACACGTGTGATTACCCCGACCACCTCCACACCCCCCACTCCCCCCACTCCCACACCCACCTTGAGCAGCGCAATCGCATCCGCCACCTTGTCCCTCCGCCCCACGCACGCGTACCCCTCCACCCCCCCTTGCAGCACCACCCGCCCACACACCTCCACCCCACCACCGGCGCCACCGCTGGTCCCCACCACCTCCACATCACCCGCCAGTGGGCACAGCAGCTCCACCCCCACCACTCCACCACCCCCTTCCAATGCCTCGGCTACGGTGAGGCTGGTGGTGGGGGTGGTGCCGTTGCACAGCCCAATCGCCCCCTGTATCTGCCTGGCTTGCTGCTCCATGAGGAGGTGGATTTGGGAGGGGAGGGTGGTGCCGGAGGCAGGGGTGGGGAGGTGCATGAGGAGCGGGTGCCTGTGGGGGGAGAAGAGGGGCCCTTGTTGGTAGTGCGGGATTGGGGTTGTGGAGAACCTTATTCCTTGGCCCTTTCCACATTCACATGCATGCCGCCTAATAGCAGGCCTCCCATACACATGAAAACATACATGACATGCAACACGCACGCAATCCCATGCACCCCCACCCTCTCATCCAGCCCAACGTCATGCCCCACCCCAGCCATGCATCCGACGCCTGGCTGTCCTTGATACGCCCACCATCCAGCCCCCCCACCCCTCACTACCCCACCTCCCCACCCGCACCCCACTGCTGCCCAACCCCGCCGCCCGCACCCATCCCCACCCCGCCCCACACACAGCCCCCACCCCACCCCACTCACGTGTATCTCAGGCTGACCAGGCTGTCCATGACCTTGCCATACTTGAACTCAACTGGCCGCAGCCCAGGTGGCTTCTTTGCATCCGCAACCAGCTCCCGGGCAGTGACCTTGCGAGCATCGGAGCAGAAGTGGACCAAAACAGGGGTGGGGCCTGTGGGGGGTGAGAGCGGCGGGGCGTGAGGGGCTGAATCATATATAGCAGTGTATGGCCCTTGCGCGTGTTCACATGTTCATGCGTTGATAAGGTGCATATTCCTCCTGCTGGCGAGTGCTTGAAATGTCCGGGGTATATTTCCAGTCCGCCAGTGCAGTGACAGAGGTCAAACACAGCTTGCAAAAATTGTGCAAGGGAGGTACCTGAGGCGGCCTTTGGGAGTGATGCCAGCAGCTGTATGAGCTGCGCCTCTGCTTCAGAGCCAGCGCCACACGACTCGGGTGCAAAGATGTAAGCGCCGGCGATCACCAGACCTGGTTAAACACAAAACGGGATCATGCACTCTGCCCTCAGGGGCCTGGTGGCAGCCTAATGGTCACCAGTCACTGGTGCAGCTTTCTAGGAGAATATGTTGAAGGTTGACAGGCTGTGTAGCAGTTGACATCGGCTACGTGGGTGAGGCGAGTATGTGTGGAGAGCGTGGGGTAGTGTGTGGGGTGCAGGATGTAGGATGTGGGATAGGCGTTGTCGGGGGTATGTATGTTGTGTTTTGGGGTAGTTGACAATGTGGGGTAGGCGTGTGATTGGGAAACATGGAGAAAGCAGGGCATGTGTGTGGTTTATTCCGCACCTCCTGGCAGCATCGCCCTGACTTGCGTGGCATGCTCCCCCACCCAGTCCACGTCCAGCTGCAGTGTGCTACCTGCACCTCGGCTGCCACTGGCACCGCCCTTCTTAGATTTTGAGGACGCTGCAGGCTGTGTCACCTTGATAGGGGTCTCGCCATCCTACGGGTATGGCAAGGCATCGAGCATGAGGGGCTAAACCCTAAACAGGCTGTTGATCCGCATATGCATGCATATGTCACTTGGTACAGCACACTGTGGACAAGCGGAACCAATAAGCTGCACGTTGCTCTGTCAGGTCGAGATGGAGTGGGGTGGTCTACCTGCTGTGGAGTTGGCGCAGCAAACAGGACGCTGTCCCTTGCTCCATAGGTGACTGTCCTTCCAACCAGGAGGCCAACCTGCGAGTGTTTTAAGAGCACGTTATGACCGATTTCACCTTTACAACACGATGTGACAGTTCAAGGCTTCCCGTGCGTTTGCATGCTCACCTGTGGCTTCCCTGCTTGCAGCAACGAGTCCACGAAGGCCTCCACAGACACATCTGCCTGGGTCTGCCTCACCATTGCAGAGCAGTATTCCACCAATGCAAGCACCGGCCGCCTTCACAACTCAACTTTGCGTGATAGGGCTTTGTTTTTGCAGCTATTTACTATATTACAAGTGATGCATGCATGTGGCACAGTGATATTCCCTGCCCTTCTGCAATGTTGTGGGCGAAATGAACCAATTAAGCCAATTGCCCACCTTTATTTCTATGCCATTCCGCCAACCCAATACCTTCAGAATTTTGGCGTAGTGAAAGGCGGTCTGGTCAAGGCTGCTTAACAGTTAAAAAGTCAGTGGCTGGCATGGCATGCATGTATTTCGAACCGTTGTGAAATTCTGAACCTCTGGACTGAACGACAGTCCTTCAACAATTCTCGAACGGCAATCAGCGGATAATACCATGGAATATGCTTCGAACGAGTTGGATGGCGACTTCTCTGCGTCGGAATCCGAGGTGATGTCATGTCTGTGGCATGTGGGCCCCATGTTGTTATGTCCAATGAGAAAGCACCACTACAAGAGGCCTCAGGAGGCTGCCTCTGTGCCTTAACTGGGAAAAGTATTCGAGAGCAACCAGGGTTTGGGATGACTGCAATTTTATTGAGACCAACCTCTTGGTTGCTGACAGGAGTCACCAGCATCCACACGGCTCAATGACCCTTCATCGAGCTCCTCCTTTCCAAGCAGCAACGAGCTTCAGCCAGCAAAGGTACAGAGACTCGATCTAGCAGGGTATCCTAATTATTTTGCCACCCCGCATGCCGAGATGTGTCCCTCTGTGCACCAGGAGGATGGCGGCGCTGAAGCAACCACCAGTGGGTGGGTTCAAGACGTCACGCCTGAAAGCTTGAAAGGCTGGCTGAAACAATTGAAGGATAAACACAAGGTGTAGTGGCAGTAGCATTTGGCACATGCATCCTCTTAATTACAAGCTCAGGACTTTTGCGCTCGTTTTCCTCTTTGCACTAACAGAACACCCAACGTATTGCACCCTTTGCGCTGCAGAACAAGCCTCCTGACCAAGTCACGTACTCGGCAAATATGCCAGATATAGAAACCCTCATGGAAGAGTGGCCTCCAGAAGTGGAAGACCAATTGCTCAACAACCAATTACCGCTTCCAGATCCCAACATGGTAACCGCACGCACATGCCAGTTGGCAATGCCATTGCTTGCTATTGTCCTCAAAATTGTGCTTTCTAGTAAAATGCACGCTCCAGCATACTTCGCACAATAGCACCATGGATGCGCAATTGACTCAATTTTTTACATGGACAGGATACTGCTTTGGGCACTTTTGTTGACCGGGTTTGCCAGTTTGTGGGCATTCCAACAACTAATCGGCTGGAAGCCCTTCACATGCTCTTCTCCCTTTACCTTGAGTTCAAGAGCAACCCTGCCTTCAACATCCAGCCCACTCCTCACGAGGATGAGGAGGATGAGTATGGAGCAGTGGCTTCTGATGGGGGGGATGTGGACTTCATGGTTGTGGGTACAAAGATGGGCACTGGGCAGTGGAAAGTGCCATCCGCTAGGAGTAACTCAAGTGCACCAAATGGCTCAGACTACGGTACAGATGAGGAAATATTGTGAGAGCGTAGCTGATCAGGAGACATGGTCCAACCAGCCATTTGTAGCTCAGTGCAGCACCCATGAACCTGAAACCTTCCCCATGCCTTCCCCCATTCATTGCATTGATACATACCAAGCTGTCCTACTGATCCAGCGGCCCTTTATACGTCATAAACAGATACAATAAAATTAACTGAATAACAGAATAAATAAAACACGATGATCACGGTATGCAAGCTGAATAAATCATGGGTGTCCGCCGCAGCAAAAAATTCTCAGAATCTCTTGTCTGCCAGACCGGTCACGTAATTAACCTGGCGCGCGTTGTCTCATCTGTAACGTACAATGCCAACTGACTTTTGCTTTTTGGTATCCAAGGCTGAAATCCTTATTTACACCACATGACAAATGTTCCTCCGCTCCTTTTGGCTGTGCACTAGCGGCTGTTTCATGTGGAACAGACCGTTGATGACAGCTGCTGTTGCAGTACCCTTCTTACATTTAAGTCTGCAAGTCCAGATTGCAGATTAGGGTTTGCCAAGGGTTGAGTAGGCAGTACTTGTTGAACTGGCATGTGTTGCACCTGCGGTTTATAGTGCACCTTATTGTGTGGAAACTGCCTCTGCACAATTGGGCCAAAGTGGCTGTGGGGGTTCTGTAGACGTTTCTAGTGGCTAGTTCCTGGTGTCACGTTTGGAACCAAAGGTTGGACTTTTTTACAGTGCAATGCAGAAAGCTTGACGCACACCGGTCTGCAGGACGGTGCATCGCTGTCCTTTTATCTTTTCGAACGGTACGACAACGCTGTTGGTGGGTGTGTTGCAGCAGCCCTTGCTCTCGACGCCCTTTGTTTGCATGCATGCACTGCAACTAAGCAATCTGCAAAGACATCTTACCTGGCCAAGCAGATACAATCCTGTCTCCCTTCAACTTCTTGTCATAAAATACCCAGCTCCTGTCGCGTAAACGACCTTGGTGCGAGCTGGTATCCACATTTGACCCTTCCATTCTATATGCATGCATGCGTGTCCGACACATTGTCTTCCTCTCCACGCTATATGCTTGAACTACGGGTAATGCAGCTGATGTTTGTGTAATGGTATATAGTTGGTACAATAACTACCATTCTACCAAGTGTATCCATCACACATGCAAACCTTGCGGGGGTCCTGCTCACTGTGTTCACTTGGGTGCAGCACCATGTTCCGGGCAGCAGCAGCACTGCTCGCCACCGTAGGCGGAGCCGGCGTGGCGTACTGCAGTGTCCACACAACCGGTGCTAGCACTAGCTCCCACAGCCAGCGACCACCCATACCAGGTACTCCTGACCCACCACCTTTGAGGATGGCCTGATTGCAAGGACAACGTGGTCCCTTTACGCTACCAGCACCAGTTATTCATCACCTTCACCACAAACATTGGCGTGCATACCAGTCGATGTACCCACCCACAGCACAGGCATTCCAGTCCATGCCACACTGAGTTCACTGTACCACATTGAGTGTACCACATTTACTGAGTGTTACAACCCACTGCCGCATGTCCCCACCACATTCCCCCCAAACACCCCCGCACAGGCGCCACCACTCTGCCCTCCCCACGCGAGCAAGGGGTGGGAGAGTACCTGTCCGGCCTCCTGGGACTGCGCCCCAACCGGGAGGTCCACGTCGACCTCCCCATGGACAAGCTGGCCTGCCACCTGCCCCGCCCCCCCGGCCAGCTGCACCGCCCGGTGGTATTGTTGAGCTGCGGGAGCTTCAACCCACCCACCGTCATGCACCTGCGCATGTTCGAGGTGGCGAAGGATGTGCTGGCGCGGGTGGGTGTACTACACCCTCGCAAGGGTTTCCATTTGCCTGCATGAGCCCCGGGTACTTTTGGAAAAAAATGCATAGATTAATAACAAAGAATTACTACTCGCCTCGTTTGCTTTGCTACATGGCGCAAGATCACATGACGTACAATGCATGATGGCAGGTTTATCTGTACTGCAAAATATGGGGTGTCCGGAGCTGCCAGCATAGCACCCTGCTGGCCTTTTAACACAATAGACGCACAATCACTAATGTGGGTGACGAGAAAAGTGTGTGGGGGAAACAGACTCTCATCTTTTTACCTCCCATGAGAAAAGGCTAGTAAATCAAATTTAACACCCTGGCATCCCCCCACACACGCTAGCCCCTTGTTACCACCACAATCCCAGCTTACCCACCTCAATCCCCACCCACAGGCTGGTTTCGACGTGCTGGGAGGCTACATGTCCCCAGTGCATGACGGCTACGGCAAGAAGGACCTGGCTCCGGCGCACCATCGCGTGAGCATGTGCCAGCTGGCAGCCGCTGACTCGCCTGTGGTCATGGTGGACCAATGGGAGTCACAGCAGCCCAGCTACACCCGCACGCTGACTGTGCTGAACAGGATCCTGGACACGCTGGAGGACTTTTTCGAGGAAAACGGGGGGATCCCTTCGGTCCCCACGTCTGCGCCGGACAGCGCGGTGAGCCAGGCGACGGTGGAGCACCTGCACTTGATCAGGCGGGGCGGGGAGGCGACCGTCAGGGCGGAGCCGCTGCGGGTGATGCTGCTGTGTGGGGCAGACATGCTTGCATCCATGGACACACCCGGGGCATGGCTGGAGGCGCATGTGCGGGAGATTCTGGGGGGGCATGGCGTGGTGTGCTTCACGCGCAACGGGACCGACATAGATGAGGTGATGAGCCGCGAGGGGTCGCTGCTGCACCAGTTCCGCCACAACATCATCATCATCAAGGACCCCTTGGGGGCCGAGGTGAGCTCCACGCTGGTGAGGGATGCCATCCAGAGGAGGCACTCTGTGCGGTACCTGGTGCCCGAAGGGGTGATTGAGTACATGGAGAGGCATGGGCTGTATGGGGCCAAGGCGTGAGGGGCCAGGGGGGGGGTGAGAGATTGTGTGCGGGATGTGGGGGTGGGGGGCAGGCGCCGGCCATGTGTTGTATGGGTGCCTGGGGGAGATTGTGGTTTTGCAAGGGGAAGCAAGTTGGTGCAAGGGGTGCCCAAAGGTGGCGCGGGGTGCAAAGTGGAACGGTTTTGTCACCAGGGATTTTTCCTGGCGTGGGGTGGTGAGCGTTTGTACGAGTTTTCAAAGTTTTTGTTGAGACGCATGTTTAGGGTTTAGGCTTTCATGGGTGAGCAAGTCCAGGGTTGGATGTTATGGATGCATTTGCAATCTGCCTTGTTGCAATGTGTGTTTGTGAGCTTACAGGAGTGCTTTGTTGAGTGTGTGACGGTGGAAGTTGTGTGTGTGAATACCCTCTGAGAGGTTGTACCATTTGATGCAACAGTTGAGAGCCGGTGAACCCAGACTAGGATGGCATGGCAGGCTGAGTACCCCATGTGCTTATGCCTTGATGCACCTTTGTGGTCGTGAATAAGTCAGCAGGTGACTTGCTTTGATGAGGAAACCTCACTGATTTGCTCATGCAGCAGGTTAGGTCGGGTTTGTAACCGCAGAACATTACGAGCATGCAAATTTAGGCAGATGCTAACATACACGCTGCAGAGGCTGCCTAGGGCTGGGGATGAAGAGGAAGGAGAGCTTTTGATGGGGAAGAGGTCACTGAAAAACTTAATAAAAGTTGGATTTTGGAAATAAAAGACAATTTTGAAAATGAAAGACAATTTCTGGGCTTCAAATATACAGCAACGAACACCTTCATACCATGGTACCACGACAGTCTTGTCCACTCCCCTATGCATGCTGCGACCTGAGGCCTACACGGCATTGCCGTACGTTGTCTTGCAGTAAACACGATGGTTGTGGCAGTGCACGCTGCACACCGCGCCGATGGCGCTGGCCCTCTGCATCGCCCTGAAGTCGACTCACAACTACTCCAAGAGCTGCTCCTTGCACTGCTGGGGCACACGGGAGGCGTGTTTGTTTTCGTTCCTGGAGATGTGATGAGCGAGGCTGTCGAGCGGGGTGGCGTGGTTCCGCCTGACGAGTGCACCATCGAGGTTGCAAGGGAGTTGCAGGGCGTCACAGGGCCGACGAGGTACCGTTCCCATATGCATGCATGTTCATTGCTTGCCTGTTTTGCTGTCCTGACACCTGTAATGCTTAAAAATATCTGATTAATGAAATACTCCTGGTGAAGATATTGGTTTTGGAAAACGTGGCGAAGCTGGGAGCAGGTTTAGACATCAAGATGTGGACCCTGAAAACCATTGCTGTGCGTTATTCAGGGAATTGCTGAACAGCATTTTGAAACTGGGCTCTCACTTTCACGAAGTGAAGCGGTTTTATGACAAGAACAGCAGCTACAGCGCACACCAGGACCCATACCGAAAGGCCTTGGCTCACGGGCTGTCAGGTAAAAACGCGCCCTCTTTCCCAACGCACATGCACCAAAAACCGTGCAGATTCCTCACTAAAAAATCAATGCAAATGCACCGCAGAGCTGCTGGATGTGTACAGAGCCACCCTGGTTCAGCTGCAAAGGCTGCTCCAGCAGGAGCAACGGGTTGCGCTGCCCAGCCTGCACTACCACCTGTCAGAATTCCAGGTGCGTGATGGCTACTACTTATACCTGTAAGAGGTTTCGTGCATGCCACACCAACCAGTATGCACTGCAACATATCAGTGTGCTGGTGCCCCCACCAGTACCCTTCAGAAGCTGTGCAGAGGCCCTAAATTTGAAACCCTAAACCCTAAATATCCGTTGAGCCAGTGCACAGCAATCGACCTGGGGATTTTACCGACAGTCTCTGGAACTGCAGCTGCACCATACACCCCAGCACCTCCTATTTGCACCCAATGCATTTAGTCGTCGCCGTCAAAATAATCATCATTATCCTTCTTATGGACACAATACAGGATCATTCTTCTTCTTTTTGCTAATAGTAAATGGCATAATTACTCTTCTCATTATCATCAATAATTGGCATAACGCAGGCTGTCCTCCCCGTGATCCACCAGCTGCTGTACATCATCCACCAGGAGCGGTGCGTAGGCGCAGCCATCACCAGCTTGCTCCACGAGCACAGCCAATCTGGCGTGCCCGCGCTGCAGTCCTGCTTCACGCGCCTGCTGTGGCACTGCAATCAGGTCATGTTCAAGCAGACAGCGGGCTGGTAAGCTATGCACAGAACCCTTTACAACCCGGCAGCAAAGCAACAAGAAATCCAACCCTTGAAGCTAAGATAGCGGGATGGTGAGGCACTGTGCATGGAACCCTGTCACCCAGCTGTCAAAAGCATCGCCTCCTGTTATGGCATCAATCCCCATGCGGAGCAAACAGCCATGCTGAATTGCAGCAACTTTGTGGTCCACAACTCGTCAGGCATGTGAGGCATGCTGGGCCACTAAAACTCAATTTCACACATCAGCTCGTTGCCTCACACATGGCCTGCCAGGCGCCTGCAGGAGAATGTTGCAGTTTGTGCAAGCTGCACTGGTACTCTAGTTGAACCTATAAAATGCCAAGCAACGCATCTATGCTATGCCATGCACCTGCACAATGATGTACGGGTTCCAGATGGGCGACAGGCACAGAACTCTCCCCGACCCACCAGAACCCTTGTGTCCAATTCTTCCCACCCAGCTACTGCCAGTTCACTTCCTCTGAGCCTCACCAATAAAGCATGCCCTCCGCCTGCAGGATGATGTATGGGTTCCTGGTGGACGACACAGGCACCTTCTTCATCAAGCGCGCACCGCAGCGGGCCACTCCACAGGACGCAGCCACAGCAGGCGACAGCGGCTCGGCAGGTGCTAGCAGCAACGGTCGCCTGGGTGACAGGCCAGCATCAGCATCAAGCCGAACCAGCAACGAGTGGCAAACAGGGTTCATGGTGAGCCAGTGCATTTACGGGGAAAACATCTCAGGTTTCTGCTTTCGTTTTAAGGAACAATGCCCCGCAAGTGACGACCAGCATTATGTTGGAATTGATTTATAAGAATATGTTTATGACCGGATTTAGTGCGGTGCTGGCCCATGCAGCACTGCAGCCCTGACCAGCAATGTGGTAGCATTGGCGGCTTCCACAGAACCATCAGGAACCCCTGGGTGGAGCAATTCCCCATCCCAGGGAACCATGCAAGAGCAACACGCGCCCCTTTTGCGAGGAATCAGACCTCAACAATGGGGTCCCCACGTTCACCCCGCTTTCCCTCCCCTTTCTCCAGGTCGACGTGGCCAAGCTCCCCCCCCTGGTGTCCTTCCAGCTGGCGCACGACATCCTGTTCATCGGCAAGGCGGTGCGCATGCTGGCTGCGCCACCTGGCACTCCACAGCCAACCACAGACCGCCCCCGGACGCCACACCAACCGCACGCCTCATCCTTGCCCCAGCAGCGAACGGCGGGGCAGCAACCGCACAGCTCATCCCCGCCTCTCCAGCCAATGGCAGGGCAGAGGGCAAGCGAGTCAGGCGCACCGGGGCCTCCTCAGCCAATGGCGCAGCGCCACGTGGCGGCGCTGGGTGAGGCGTGCAGGGTGCTGCAGGCGGGGTGTGTGGTGCGGCGCATGGAGCTGGAGCGGGTGGTGGGAGTGGCCAAGGAGCAGGTGGGGACCCTAGCTAAACCCTAGCCAGAACCCTAGCCGAATCGTAGCAATGTCATGGAAGGAGGGCGGGTTGGTCCTTGTGGTTGCAGCGCTCATGAGAGTGCGGTCCCGCTGAAGCGCGCAGTGTGTTGCCCATGGCAGGTGACCCCTCCTTATGCCGCTCCCTGGAATGAGCCATATCTGACTTCCTCCCCTTAAGACAGACATGTTTCCTCCCCCCTTACACAGGTTGCCTCCAGCCTGCTCCACCTGGTCGTGGTTGAGAGCTCGCTGCCAGCCCACCTTCAAGCCATCAAGGACTACTTCCTCATGGGACAGGGGGACCTGTGGGCAGGGGTTATGGAGGAGGTGAGGGGCAAAATCTCAGAGAAGGGTTAGGGAACTGTTTCGTTAGGGTTTAGCTTAAGCTTCAAGCTAAAGGTTTTGGATCATCAAGGGCTACTTCCACATGCAGCAGAGGGGTGACGGACGTGTGAGGGAAGGTGCCATGGGTCCCTGTGTGTACTGTGCATGGAGGAGGCGCAGAAGGGAAGCCATAGGGTTAAGGGTTTCACCAAGGTTTCCCTTGACGGTTTTCCGGGTTGGAAGGCCAGAGCAAATTTAGGGACCCGTTCACCAATCCGTTATTCAGGCGGTCATGCCGCTGACAGAGGCATTGTCCACTGTGGCATGGCCTGCTTACTGCCCACAAATGGCATCACTCCACTGTCATACACCAACCACCCTCCACACCACACCCTCCACACCCACCTTGCAGGCCCGCCTCCTCTTCCAGCTGCCCCCCCGCCCCTCCCCCGCCACCTACGATCTCGCTACGCCCCTGGCCCAAGCAGCTGCCAAGCTGGGGCTAGACACCTCAGACCCCCTGCTGCAGCGCTTCCGGCTGGGGTTCACACCCACAGCCACAGCCACATCCGCCTCCGGCACCCCACAGCGCGTGTCGGCGCAGGCGGGTGGTGGGGGTGCAGGGGCGGCGGGTGGGGGTCTGTGGGTGCCTGAGCTGGATGGGTGGGATGGGGTGTTTCTGGATCTGGATGTGCAGTGGCCCATGCATGTGCTGCTCAATGAGGAGGTGGGTGGGGAGATGGAGCCCAAAACCCTAAATCATGAACCCTTAACTGTGAACCTGAAGTGCTGCTTGATGAGGGTGGATGGGTGCAACCCAAAACCCATGAATGTTATCTCAAAGTCCTGAGCTCTTGGACCCTGGATTTAAGTGGCGATGGCCCAAGCATATGCTGATCAATGAGGAGGTGGTTGGGTAAGGTGTGAAGCCCAGAACCCTATGTCCCTAACCGCAACCCTATCCCCTGGATCTGGATATGAAGTGGCTGTTCCGGTATCTGCTCCTCTAAAACCTGACACACCTGCACAGCAGCATCCGTGGACTGTAGCATCCACACACACACACTCTCATCCACCCCTGCCGCAGGCGCTCACCCGCTACCGCGCCCTGTTCCAATACCTGCTCCGCATGCGACGACTGGCCGCTGAGTTGGACGGGGCATGGGCCACCCTCCATGCACACCACTCGAGGCAGCAAGGGGGGAGCAACAGGGGGCGGTGGGGCGCAGCAGGGGAGGGGGGTGGCGATGGCAGCACCGGCAGCACCGGTGGTGGTGGTGGTGGTGGTGGCATGCGCAGCCTTGTTCAGCTGTGGGAGCTGAGGCATCGCATGGCGCACCTGGTCAACAACCTGCAGATTTATGTGCAGGTGGGTGTTGGGCAGTTACGTTTGCGGCGCTCAACTTCACTGCACTTGAAAAGGCGCAACTGTGCAACCCCAAACCCTGATCGCCCTGCAACTGAGCCCCGCAGGTGTGTTTCGCCTCCCTCCCACCACCATATCCCCACCTTGCGCCTTTCCCCTCAGGTCGACGTGATTGAGGCGCAGTACTCCCTGCTCCAGTCCCGCATGGCTGCCGCGCGTGACTTCACTGCGCTTGAGAAGGCGCACACGCAGTGGCTGCAGGCGCTGGTCAGCCAGACATTCCTGGATGCGCGCGCCCTCATGTCTGCCATAGGGGGCGTGGTGGCGGACTGCAGGCAGCTCTGCGCGCTGGTGCAGGTGGGTGGGGGTGGGGAGGTACATCTAGCTGGAGCTAGTGCGTTTTGCATGGTCAGATGTACAAGGGTTAGGGTTTAGTTTTGGGTTACTGCGCAAATCACACCTGGTGGGAGGCTATGACGATCCTGGCGCACCCTGCACCCTCTCTCTACATCCTTCCTACGCCAAAAGCCAATTTATATCAGTTTGCTAGAACTACATATTGTAGAATAGAATATAAGTGCTTATTCTCCACATCTGATTTCACTTTTCATGTATTCTTTTTATCAAGTTGTCCTTGTATATTGTAAACAAATTGACAATATTCCAATAATGTATCCCTAACCAATTTCTTTCATTTTTGCAGCGATTTGAGCGCCTTGCCCCAGGCGACCAGCCGCGCATGGACCCAGTGGATGTTGCCGCCCTGTGCGCCTCCTTCCTCACCCGCTCCACCCTTGTGTACACAGTGCTGCAGAGCGGCAGCCTGGCCAGGAGCAGGGCAACCCCATTCATACGCCAGCTGCTGCTCAGGCTCAACTTCAATGGCTACATGGCGGGGCAGGCGAGGCACCGAGCGAGGGGGGGGAGGGGTTGATAGGGATGTCCAAAGACAGCAGTGAGGTCAGCTGCAGTGTTGTCTGTAATGATCAGCTGGGCATGATTCTGGTGGCAAATTGCGGATTATGTGACGATAGCTCGACCAATTGTTCAAAGGACTTGGTGATCGCATGTGTGTTGAGGGTGCCAGTGCCGCTGGTGCCTTTTGAATGTTCACTCCCTGCATGCTGACGCCAGCGCCAACACTTGGTCCACTCGAGTCTCCAGGTCCACTGTTCCACTCCCCACCCTGTATCTCCAAGCAGGTCATCTGCTGATGCAACTGACCAGTGCCACTTCCAAAAAAGGCAAATGTGGCAGACAGATGGGGAGATTTCGCTAGTATATTGCAAAAACGTTTAGACATGACCCCCTCAAAATATTGTTTTCAATAGTTTGAAACTGATCGAAAACACATCAGACGTTCGTAACGCTCGTCTATGCCTGATCCAAGTTCGATTTTACGTCGTTACAAGTCATCCGACCGTTACGATTTCGAGTTTGATCAGTCCAAAACGTTTTCCAAAACATACTTTTGGGGGGTCATGTCTAAACGTTTTTGCAATATAATAGCACCCCTGGACTCTGAATCGGAATGGCCAGAGGGGGACGGTTCCGGAGACGCCACTGGGAGTGGCCCTGTTTCCCTCCTCAAAACCTCCAACGCACAGCTTGAACAGTTACTGTCACAGTAACTGAAAGATGGACCGTTCAGACTGAGTGTATCATTTGGATATCTGCCTCATGGACCATTTCCCGACCCTTTACCACCGCTAGTGGTTGCCAAAGGCTAAGCCAGTACTAGTATCTGTCGCAGTTGCGGCTTTGTAACTTGCTCCTGACCTGGTGCAAAAGGACCCACCCCTCGGCGAGTCACAGAGCAGCCATGTCTGACACCTCAAAGAGGCCCTTGCTCACTGGCCCATGGCTGCTCGCCACGGTGACAGCCCTCGTGCTGCTGACCCTCTTGACATGCCTGCCCTCCGCAGCGGGGTTGCCCTGGCTGTTATTGGTAGCAGCAGTGTTTAGGTAGGTGCACCCAGCTCAGACTGAACTCCTGGACCTGTAAAACCAACACTACCTGCTGCAGCACAAATCAATTACCAGGTCTATGCCTACAGCCTTCTGAAAGTGTGTGCTGTCAAATGCATGTTTTGGCTTCAGCCAGCACCATTGTTAATGACCCCAGGGAGATGTGCCGCTCATAGTGCAATGCCCATATTGCTAAGCAATGCCTTTGAAAGAAATTCCCACGCAAGGTTTCAACTATTCACTGTGGTTTATCGTCATTGTCAGCACTCTGTGCACCTGGTGTCAGGTACCACACGAGGTACTTCAGAGTCACCGTGATTGGCAATATTCACTGATATCGTCCCCTCTTGGTTCAGGTCAGATGTCCACTCAAAAACTTTGATGCTACTATGGAGGAAGCGCATGCGTGACGTGTATGACAGCGCTGTGAAAATATTGAAATGAGTATGAACTTGGGTAGTAGCATTACTGTTGCTTGAGCAGTGATCATCACAGTATCATAGCCAGTAGCAATGCAGTATGCATGAGCAATGCCATTCTTGTTTCAAAGTGGTACCTAAACTGTCTCTCCCGTGTGTGTACAGACAGCAAAACACCGGCCAGCAACATCATTTTGGGCTGACGCAGTGGTAATCGTCAAAAGCATTGACAACATTGCTCAATATCTGATTGTGAGCATGGTATTCGTGTGCACATACGCCACATTGGCCAACGTGTTTGGCCTCCCGGGTGTGCCAAACCCAGGCATCGATCTCATTTTTGAGAACCTGGGCAGATTGTTTTCAGAGTCATTGCTCAATGGAGTAGATAAGCATATGGATGACCTGGCATCAGATTTCCCCGCAGAGGATATAGCCAACTTGAAATTGGTTGTGTTTGGTGTCACTGGAATCTGCGCAATGCTGTTTGTGGCCATCTCCTTGGCAACAGATGACAAGCTCAGAGCGCTAATCAAGATCATTTTCATTTGGCTATTGCTTGCTGCGTCCTCCAAGGCCAACGCTACTGGGGGGTATGTGAGTCCCAAGGATGTGGGTGACCGCCCCTGGGGAGGCCCTGTGGGCAAGTTTTTGGGGCAATTCAGCACTTCATGGCGTGTTGGGGCGCTGGGAGAAGGTGAGGCTGCATGCGGGAGTGGTCAAGGTGGTGGGTGGTGTGGTAGGGTTGTTGCTTGCAAATGGTTACAATCATTGCTATGATAGCTGCATGGCTGCATGCAATGGCTGAGTTCCATATGATCGTGATGCCTCGTCAATGGGTTTCTTATAATGAGTTTAATTTGGAGGTTGATCGGGCACAGTTGTATATCAACTGTGCCAGCAATGTATTCAGCTACTATTCTCTCCTTGTGTGGGCTTGTCCCTGGTCCATTTTAGCAGCACCCCTTCTCTGTCACAGGGCTGACTTTCAACAAGAAGCCGACTCAGAGCCTGCCAAGAACCTCCTATGGTGAGTAAATTTCTGCCTGCCTGGCGCATTGATTTTGCAGAGCTTGCATGCCGCGGCACCCATGTTCTTCATTGGGCTCATTGCCGTGACCCCCCCTTATACCTCCCACCCATACCTGCAGTGCTACAACTGCTCCCTGCGCACGCATACTCCAGACCCTGCATTTGTGATTATTATTGCCATCGTTGCCACTTGCTCGCTAATGGATTACTGCCCTGTGACCCCATCCCATGCCAGCTGTCATGTCGTGCATACGTACACAGTGATGCTGCCTCCATCCTGTGCAGCTGTGCATGGAGACCCTTGATCTGTGTGGCACAGCCTTCGTAAAAAATGCTTTCAATGGTACCGCAGGGACCGCTTCTTCTTCTGCCTGCACGCTGGTGACACCCAGGAGGCTGCTTGGCAGCATTGTCCCTCGCTCTGCACCTGGTGAGTGACGCCTGCCTGCCTGGGGCTCAGGTTATGCTCGCACCACATGCTGTCACAAACTGCACAACAAACCCTTGACCTTGCAGGGGACCTGTTCCCATTGCATGCCGTTAAATCCATGTCCTCCCCTTGGGCCCATTGCCTTGACCCCCCTTGTACCTCCCACCCCTGCAGTGCTACAACTGCTCCCTGCGCACGCATACTCCAGACCCTGCATTTGCAATATCCATTGCCACCGTTGCCACTTGCTCACGAATGGCTTGCTGCCATGTGACCCCGTTCCATGCCAGCTGTCATGTCGTGCATACATACACAGTGATGTGGCGCAAGCCCAAATGCTGCCTCCATCCTGTTCAGCTGTGCATGGAGAAAGTTTACGTAGTAAACCCTAATCTGAAACCCGTGTCTCACGGTGTCAGGCGTTGGCGCATGCGCATGCAATGCATTGCAGCGGCTTTCCACTAGTATGATTTTAACATGTTAATGGTGTGCCTTGCAGTTCCCAGATCGCCGGTACACGTTCCCCCCCCGCGTCTACTAGTGCAATGGCGGATTGCAGGCGGTTGTGTGTGCTGATGCAGGTGGGTGGGGGTTTTTATGTACATCTAGCTGGAGCGCATTGCATGGTCAGAGATCGGTTTTAGATTGCTGCGCAAGTCACTCCTGGTGGGAGGCTACGACAATCCTGGCACACCCTGCACCCTCTTACCACATCCTTCCTACATGGTGACCAAAATCCGTATTATATCATTTTGTCAGAACTAATTGTTGTCAAATTAAACAGACGAGCACAATGTTCTCCATATTTTATTGTCATTATATTGGTTGCTACTACAGCGTCATAACAACTTGTGAAGCAAATTGACGATATTAAAATATGTATCCTTTACCACTTTCTTTCATTTTTGCAGCGATTTGAGCGCCTTGCCCCTAGCGACCAGCGGCGCATCGACCCCATGGATGTTGACACCCTGGCCGCCTCCTTCCTCACCCGCCCCACCCTTGTGTACTCAGTGCTGCAGAGCGGCAGCCTGGCCAGGAGCAGGGCAATCCCATTCATACGCCAGCTGCTGCTCAGGCTCAACTTCAATGGCTACATGGCGGGGCAGGCGAGGCACCGAGCGAGGGGGGGGAGGGGGTGATGGAAGGGGGTAGGGGATGTCCAAGGTCATTGGCAGTGAGATCAAGCAACAATGTCGCCCACCATCATGATGACAGGAGTGGTGGCCATGTGGGCGGAAATGGCGGATTTTTGTGATCATAATGAATCAGATGGGTAGCTGTCCGGACATTTTTTGTGACTGGAATGATGGTGGGTGGTGAACACGATGGTCGAAAACACAATATTCGGAAACACAATGTTTGCCATAACGATTTTAGATGTAATAACTTAGGCCAAGTGAAGACGTAGAAGGTGTTGAAGTTAAACTTTGCCACAGTAGTGTGTGTACAGTTTGTACCCACATACTTTGTGGGTTGTCGGCTTGTCGGCAGTGCTGTCCACGCTGCCACTAATGCCATTGCCACTAATGCCATTTACGGTAAATTACCAAGTAGTCCTGGACTAATCGATCTGCCGCTGACTGTAGTGTTTGCTTACAAGTTGTTTTGTTTGTGTCGTGTTTATTGGAAAAAAATGTTGAAGCAGCGACCAATTCAGACCAGGCACCCTAACTTAGGGAGGACTTAGGAAGGACCCTTAAAGGGAGGACCTGGTGCCACCACTGGTGTTTGTCTGACAACAGTGTGGTATACAAACAAGTCGTCTGATACGGCACCACTCGTATCCAACCGGCAGGGGTTGTAGTATCACCGCATGCTGTCCAGTACGAAGGTTACAAACATACGGGAGCGCATAGTAGAAAGCGTTCTGTGCACTACAGAAAGAGACAAGCAAAGGCCTTCAAATACCAGGCACTTTGCCAGCCAATCATCACTCCCTTACTCAGTCCACTACACTACAATAGTCAACCTAGTACGTAGTATGGTAGACTACCCTAATCAAAACCCTGGCAGTCCCGCAGCATCGTCTGACTGCTAAAGACATATGATATGACAACAAGCACCAGGTCCAGCTTGGTATTACCCTCAACAATGCCAAAATTACGTTGAGAATAATCTTACTCTGCTAACGCAATAATGCCTGTTGGCACAAAATTTGAAGACCGTCGTATTTTGTGCGATTGTTTTCAAAAACTGTATCTAAACAGCATAGCTGTGTATATGTCGTTGCAAAAGAGCAACAATACCTCTGCGATGTGTCTCAACAACCAGGGCTGGCCATGATGGCCGTTGGAGGCTCCACATGTGCTCCATGTGCTGCTATGGTGATACTCGTACCCACGCATGCTATTACATTTCCAACATTTCCATGATGCGGCATATGGTGGCACTGATTTTTTACTCTTTCCTTGTGCTAGTACGTGCAGCCCTTCCAGAGATCCGACGCACTACAGTTAAACGACTAAAAACACGCACCTGGCCCAAGTACATAGGCAAAATAGGTATTTAAAATGCACCTGGTCCATACACACCTGCCTCCTGGTGCCAAGCCTTGAGAAGCGGCTGCCTGTACACATATGCCACAGCATAATGTAAGGGGTAGTCCAGGACGTTGGGAAAGCCCAAGGCAAGAAGGTAGGCCATCAACCATCGCAAACTGTCCAGAAACCTGCATGCGCACAGGTGGACGGTGAGGACCTACACACAAAACACAGGGGGGGCTGAAGGAGATGGGGGTTGGAGAAGGAGAAGTGTGATGAAGATGCATGAATGGGATGTCCAGGAATGGTGTGTGGTGGAAGTGGGATATGGCAAAGTGTTTAACACAGCGGGTGTTTTTGCGGGGTGGGGGGTGTATGGGTGAATGCACACTGCAAGCGTGCTCCTCTTGCTGCTCGCCTTACATGAGACCTATGCAGATGGCAAGCACAGTGTGATGCACCTCAAGCGCAATGTCCTCACCGATGCTCGTCCCCAAAGTCTCCCATAGTTGTGCACACATTCACGTGCAGAGTGTTTTGTGTGTAATAATACACCACCTAAACCCAAATCTCCTCCCTGTGTGCCTCACTTGCTGCCTGCTCCCTTGGGCTGGTGGATGGCCTTGGCAGTGTTGCTGCTAACACCCACTACTTCCGTGCTCGCACTGGTGCTGGTGGTGGTGGTGCTTGGTGCAGTCGCATGCCCATTTACAGCTGACACAGCGGCATTATTGTGTTTGTCACCAATGGACAAGCGCACAGCCTGAAAGACAATGACGCATCCACAAGTTATCAGTCAGCGGCATGCCATTAGCTCGTCCTGCCAGAGCTGCGATGTTTCACACAAGTAAGCGCAATATTTACAGTTACACCCAGTCTCCATACATGAAACACCTGGGGTACATAGCCTGCGGTACATGGCCCCTCCCTGTACTCCCTGCCCCTACCCTCCCCCCTTCACAGCCTTTGATTCAAATTGACCCTGCCATATGACCACCGCCAACCTATTTGGGCTTTGTTAGGGCTCAGCCTTGGTTAAGCCCTAACCAAGGGTTAGGGTTAGGGTTAGGGGATTCATCCCTTGTGAA
This sequence comes from Heterotrichella gracilis, assembly GCA_032358255.1. NCBI lineage: Eukaryota > Xanthophyceae > Tribonematales > Xanthonemataceae > Heterotrichella > Heterotrichella gracilis. The sequence continues at coordinate 43,216 of JAULBX010026796.1, forward strand.
TCACCAAATATACCAGCACACGGAACATACCAGTACCAGCACATCCAGTGGGCTGTAGAAAAAAAAATTGACATTATGCCTGCTTCTTTCAATACTGACCTTTGGACCCCCC
>JAULBX010026807.1:0-43206 GCA_032358255.1 Heterotrichella gracilis
CGCAATATTGGCTCCATGCATAGACTGAACAGGAAAGGTGATAGTGTGTCTCCTTGCAGCGTGCCCCTGTCTACTGAGATGGGATTTGTGGGTCCGTATGGGGTCACCACCTTTGTTGACGCATTGGTGTATAGATTGAGGACAGTGTCTATGGCATCGGTGGGGAACCCGAGGTCGTACATGATCATCAAGAGGCGGTCATGTTCAATTGTATTGAAGGCGCAGGTGTAGTCGATTTGCAGGAGATGCAGTTGTTGTTTGTGCGTCCTGGCATCCTCCATTATTGTAACAAGGTGTTGAAGCTGGCGTGAGGTCCTGCGTTGCTGTCTGAATCCTGCTTGCGCTGGGCTCAGAATGGCATTATCTTCTGCATAATCGTATAGGACACAGGTGATCATTCTGGTCCAGAGTTTGTAGATGGTATTGGCCAAGCCAATGGGGCGATAATTTGCTGGGTCTGCTGGGTCGTTCTTTTTGTATATGAGGCAGGTGTTGCTATCTTTCCAATGGTCAGGGGTGACCCCGGTTGCCCACATGATGATAAATAGTTTGTGGATTATGTCTTGCATTTCAAGAGGGAGATTTTGAAGCATTTCATTGATGATGCCATCTGGGCCTGGTGTTTTCTTGGATGCTAGCGTGCGGATGCAGTCAGCAAACAATTGCTCATCTTGTATTCCGTTGTGAAGCCATGGTCTATCTGCTTTTTGGGTGGCCAGTGTTTCAAGCGTGAAATTGTCCGGGTTCTGTGGGTCCTCCCATGGATACTGCCGTGGTGCCGCTTCTGGAAGGTAGACACCGGTTTTCGGGCCATTAGTTGGTTGCATCAATGTTGTGTGAAATCGTTCTACCAATTTTATCACACGGGAGGGTTCCATGGTCATATGATGTGTATCTGGATCATGTATGACATTCAGCTGTTCATGTTTTGGGTCTTTGTTGAAAATGGATTTGTGTCCTATGCTGGGCCGTTGCTCAAGGAGTTCGCGTTGTCGTAGGCCAGCTTGTTGTATAGAGTAGCGGGCATGTTGTTTATCAATGGCATGGATTGATTCCCTTGCATTATCTAGCTCTTGTTGGATATGAGTTTGCAGCTCTGCAAGGGCTTGCTCATTAGCTTGTGCATCAGGTGGGTGATGCGCGTTTTCAGCAGCTCTTTGAAGTTTATCCATTGTGTTTGCATTTAAGAGTTTGGTGGTTGATAGGGTTGTTGCAATTTCTTCCCAGTTCCCTACTTTCGCCAGCCTGCCCAGTGTGGATAATGTTTTGCGTAGTGCAGTGAGCTTTCTGCGCTTTTTGCTGATGTGTCGTGGTTTATGATGTGTGCCCATCGGATTGGTATAAGTGGTGGGGCAGAGCGCAAACATGATTGCTTGGGCTTTTAGGAGAAGCTGCGTGACACTGGTAGCCATTGCGTTCACATAGGATGTGGCTGGTACCTTTCCTACATGTGATAGTCTGTTTCTGGTTGTGCCATTGGTTGTGCTGGTGATGGAGGTGAAAAAGGGCTCAACGTGTCTTGCCAGCACGTCTATAAGATCAGACTGGATGGTGAGGATGTCATGGCTGAGCTTGTCAGAGCAGGCAAGCTGAAAGGCTAGTTTGTCTGCCTGGGTCAGTGGTAATTTGACTTTCATTTTAGGTTCTGATGTGGGGATACAATAATCCGGTGGGGGTATTACTAGTCGCAGCTCAGCCAGTGGGAAATTAACATGGACTGGGTTGTGGTCAGTCAGCATCCCGGTGTTGTCGGGCACTGCAACTGTCATGGCCATATATGTTGTCTCCACGCTGTCATGTGTGGTGGAAGGAATAATAATTACATCATCAATAATGCTGTGAGTATCAGGCGATGTTTCAATGCGGCGCCATGTTGGTGTAGTGATTTTGCCCATTGTTACAGCACTGATGGCTTTGGTGGTGTGAACAAAGTGGTTGTGCAGTCTATCTTTTTTGGTAAGTGCATGGGTTGGGTGGATGCGATGCGACATTGCGGTGTTGGCATTCCAATCCCCTGCAAGGATGAGTAGACTGTTGCTTTCTTTGGCTGTTGTATTCAGGCTGAGGCAGTAGTCATATATCTGTTGGCGAATATTGCTGTTGTCAGTTGGCATGTATATACCCAGGATGTGGATGGGATTGGAGCGGGGCAAGATTATTTCCATGTGGAGCAAATGGCCTGCCAGAATTTCCGGTACAGGGAGGATATTTGGTTGGCCTAGGGAGTGAATTGTTTCCCTGATCAAAATTGACACCCCTGCTGTATTTGCCAGAGATGAGGTAGTGTGTCTTGCGTTGTATCCTATGTGCGTGTTGCGCAGCCATTTGCTTCTTTTCTGTTGGGTGACTAGTTTGGTTTCTGTGAGCACAATAACGTCTGCATTGGTGTCAAGGAGAAATTGCTGGACATCTATTTGCGATGAGTGATATCCTCTGACATTCAGTGTGGAGATGGTGATGTTGCGGCGGTCGTGGGTAGGGCTGCTGGGGGCTGATGCAGTTGTTCTGCAGGTCCTAGTGGTTGGAGCGGGTTCAGTGGGAGTGGGCATGCGGGGTGGTGGGCTGAGTGTGTCTGTGTCATTGTCCCTTGCAGTGGGGGATGCTCTTGTCCCGTCCATGGGCAGTTGGGACTGCCAGTCTGCAGATGCGGGCTGTGGGTTTGTGATTCCATGGTTGTTGCAGCTGTCATCGTGCACAGATGGTAAATTGTCCATGTCTATGTCAGGGTGAATTTGCTCAGGTGTGGAGCTGTAATTATGGCTGACGTTATTTGGGTGAATGGGGAGCCGTAGGGCATCAGGATGATTTCCCTTGCAATCTGCGGAATTTTCAGTTGAGACCTGGGGTGTATCTATGCTTGCGGCAGTTGCGGGCACGGGGTGCGTAGCGTTGGGGTTGACAGGGGCTGGTACAATAGGGTTGTTGCGTTGGAAAAAGTGAGTGATTTTAAACTGATTTGGATTAGTGAATAATTTTATTGACAGTTGTCCGTGCCTGCTGTGTGTGGGTCTGTATTGGTATGTTCTCAGGTATATCTGGTCTTTGGAGATTATTGTCGTTAATTTTTTGGTGAAAAGTAGGGGCGTTGGAAGTGTGGCGATGGTTTTGTCTCATTTCCATAGGTTGTGCGTGTATTTGCTGCTCTCGCATATTTGCGGGAGAGGGCTCCTTGGGCGGGGTGGCAGTGTTGGGTCGTATTGTGGTATTGGGCTGGCATGGGAAATTGTTCGTTTGCATGATATAGGCAAGTTGTTCATTGGGGGTCAAGTTGTTGAATTTAACTGAGATTCTCATAAAATCATAGTGATTAAATTCTGTGGAAGCTGGAGTGGGACTGTGTAGGGATGGTTGTGAGGGAAGAAGGTGTGTGTCTTCAGGGTGGTATTGTATCAACATTGTTATGGATCCTTTTAACCGCTGCCAGTCTGCTTCTGATCGAAGAGGGATTGGGGTGTTGGCCATAGAATCGAGCCAAAACCATACTCCTTGGTGTTTGACTAGAGCAGTGGCATGCCCAAACGGTCCCTGCCATGTTGCAGGTCCCTCATTCCATGTCAGTTCCACCCTGGTGACACCGGTGGGGATACGACTGAGAATGTTTGCTTTTGTGCTGCCTTTAGGTATGGGGGGGCCAGAAATGACAAGCGCCATTTTCGTGCCACCGGCGGTGCCTGTTGTATGATATAGGTAATGGTTTATGACCCAGTCTGCAAAATTCCCATCATGTTGGTGGTAGGAGGCATCCCAGATGGCCTGATTGCCCTGGGTGAAATCCCGGGCATTTCGGTGGTGTGCGCAGTGATGGAGCAGTTTCTCCCGGGTTATAAACTCACAGCCGAGCAGTGCATTGAAGGCATGCACCTGGCAGAATTTTCTGTGCTGTCTTTCTAGGTAGAGAATGGTGGGAGTGGGTGGTGCCTTGCGACGTCTAGGGTGGTGTTTTGTAGGCGTGAGGGTTGTATGGGTAGTCCCTCCCTTGATACACATTGATCTGCCACTATTTCTGGGCAGTGAACAAATGTTTTGGTCAAGGAGAGAATTATTAAGCGTTGTCTCAGCTGGCAAGGGTAAAATTACAGCAGCGCTGGTCACTGTAGTGCGTTTCACAATGATCATCGTGCGATGGAGGATTATGCAATCGGAAGAGTGTGTGTGTTTCCTATCTGTTGCTATTGCTGACCGGCACATGCAGCAAATGACACGTTGACAGCATTGCACACACGTGTTGCCGGTGGAGTGTCGTGTGGCAGGTTGCTGAGCCTCTTGTGTATTCCATGAATGGGCTATGGAGGCTGCTGTGTTTTTGCATTGGCATATTTGTTGCTTTGGGCATCGAGGGGGGGGGCACGGCCCTGAGGTGCGCCCTACCCCGTCAATGGACAGCAGCATGCAGAGTAGGTCCCCTATCAGTGTTGTTGGGACCGCGCCTGCTGTGAGCACGTGGCCGTAGGTGGTGCTGTCATGGAGTGGCGTCATCCTGGTCAGAGCCCTCCTGCAAGGGTGTGGGGTGGCAATGAGGGCGATGTGTGCCTGTGATGATGGCTGGGGGTGCATCCATTTCCTGCTTGCGTGTGGGTGCAGCAGCATGTGTAATTGGTGGTGAGTTGCTGAGATATCGTTTGAGTTACTTTGCGAGGTGGTGTGAGAATGTATGTTCTGGGTGATCTGTGGGTGGTGGGTTGGTGTTACCTTTTCATGGGTGCTAGGGTCTGGCCTCCTGGGGTCCTCCTCCATAGGCAGTGTGGTGGAGCCTGTGGGCTCGGCAGGGTCATCCTCAAAGTTAAGCATTTTGCCTGCCAGGTCACGGGCGTGCTTTTTGGAAGGTACAGCCTTCTCCGCGGTGCGCTGTCCCATGTTGCGCTTGGTTCCCGTCGTCGCTGTTGCAGGGGTGCTTTGTGCCGCTGTGCTGACCTGCGTGTGGCAGTGTTGGTTTGAGCATAGTAGTACGCGTGCCAATGTCTGGAGCTGGTTGGTGATGATCAAGGGGGGTGGATGGATGGTAGTGTGGCAGTTGGGATAGAGGAGCAAGTATGTGTCTGTATCATGCATTACCAGAGGATGGGCATTAGAGCGGTGGTAGTGGCTAAGTAGGTGTGTGGCATGTGGATGTGCCTTGACACTGACCTTGTCTGAGTCCAGGTCAATGGTGAAGCCGGCCATAGCCTTGTCCATTGCTCCGAGGAGGGGTGATTCGCATTTGGAAGCTGGGATTGAGGGGGCAGGGAGGGTGGCGCTGTCCCTCATGGCCTTGAAGCACGGGAGCAGGGCCTGGCCGAAGCCTTGTGCGTTGATGGCTGGGTCAGGGAGGACAACATCCTTCGCAGCCGTGTTGGTCATCGCACCAACCATCACCTTGGCAAGGAGAAGGTTGTTGCCCTTTGTTCCTTTCAGCTGGGCGCTCCTCCCGCCTCCGTTGTGGTGGGTGTTAGCCCAGGTAATGTAGGAGGTGTTGACGCGCATGCGGGCGTCTGGCAGGTCGAGGCCGTTGAGTGCGGCCATGAGGTGCCCAGCCCCAGCCAGGCACAGCATGATGCGGAACTGGTGGCCTCGGATTCTGCGGGGGCAAGGTTGGGTGTCGCAACTTGTCTAAACTAAAACAGTGTGACCAATGATGATGCCATTGCATGGTCCAAATGACATCCTTGCGCCTGCTTGCGCCGCAGGTCATAGCCCATGCGACATCATAGGAATGTTGAGCATATGGCATATAATGTGTACATCATGATACTGAAACCTGAGGCCTACCTGTTCAATCGTTATGTCATGGAATGCTCGGATCCGCGGCACATGCTGGAGCATTTTGCATGCCACGACATAAGCCAGGCCATCCACTCTCCTGCATATGCTTTTCAATTAGTCGATGAATGGCAATCACTGTACTGGTCACATGATGCCACGTACAACGCAGTGCCGCGTTAATTTTAAGAATTTAAATATGCCATTGTCATGTCATTGATGGTTTCATTACAATATTTGATTGCATGAAACTAAGTAACTGTTTTGGCGGATGATCTGATCATTTGACAAACCCGTCAGTGGCACTTGAGGCTTAGTCACTTAGAGTCTTATGGTCCTGAGGTCGGACTCCGACCAAATTATTAATGGATTGTTCAACTTTGCAGCTAAGCTTCAGTGAAGCCTGAGTCTAACTGAGACTAAGACTAAGTCTTAAAGACATCGATGATCATTTAATCCCACCTGGCATGACATTGTGGCATCAAATCTTGGAAAGTCCAGGACCTACGACTTCAGACTGCCATTTGACAGGATCCCATTGCAGAGGCTCAGCCTACTATGCCATAGAAGATCATCCTTGGATGATTCAACGAATATTGTATTTGCTGCTCTTCTGACTCAGAGGAGCAAGCTCGGCTCCCTTCAGATGTGATTAAGATGTGGACTTCAAGTTGTGACTGAGATGCTGATTACATATTTGCAGGCTGTGCATGGCAGGAGCTGGGCCCGACAGCATTTGGCAGTTGCCAACATAGCAGGGATGAGCAATGAGCCATGCAAGAAAACAGTTTGCAGTTGGGACACTAGGGTGCGCCGGGCATTGCCAATTTTTTTATCAAGTGCTGTCAGGCATATCCAGAATGATTATCGGGGAGCCCACATTCAACCACATACACTGCCCCCGCACGCATCCACCACGCGCCACTTCCCCGCCACCATGCTCAGGAGCCCCACACACCCAACGCGCGCCTGTCCGGGCCCTATCCACCCCGCCTCAGCACCCCTGCGTCGCAGCCTCCCCACCCCAGCCGCGCCTCCCCACTCAGCACACATATTTATCCCCCAGCACCGCCAGCAGCGCCGCTGAGCGCTTGCTGTCGTGAAACAGGCCGTGCGCCTCCTCCACGTCGCTTTGCTCCACCCTGTCCCTGCCGTGCGTTTGCGCGATGACCACCGCTGGCGTGAGCAGCTGGGTGACATGGCGCAGGGAGGAGGACTCGCCGTACTGGCCAAGCAGCGCAAGGGGCTCGGGGCCAACCTGGGGCAGCGGGGCGTGTGGATCAATGACAATAAATCGTAATGAAATGACGCATGACAATTAAACAGGCAAAGTGTAAATGGATGCATTGCTTTGAACAGGGAAAATATAATGAATACGATTACAATGAAAGTGGAATGTGCACCCATACCGCCTTCTAAAAAGGCCATGATTTGGTTCATTGAGTTATATTCGTCATGGATCTAGTAACACTTTACAATCTGTCATGCTGATTCGTAGGGTTGCGCGAATGCGTATACATTCGTCTCCCATACCCCGTATGTACCCGTATATACTCACTAATAAACCGTATGTGGTTGGCTTTCAACACATCTGAACCTGCACAGCTTATTGTAATAGGTCCATAATCCTTTTAACCCTCTGAAATGCCCAGCTGCACAAGGGCATGCACCGTAGATGCTCAACCATCATAATAGCAGTAAAAAGTCCACAAAATGAAACGAATGTCATTATTTATATTCATGACTCATGCTCATGACTGTTACTCAATACTCAGTCTGACTCAGCTCGACGTTTTGCGTTCGGAACAAGTGCAAACATATCCGCCTAGCTGTCAGATGCATCGAATTCTTCTAGTTCTCAAGAGGGTGTCTCCATTGCGTTTTCAACGCTGGAGACACCCTCCGTTGAAAACGGCCGTAAGGGGTGCATGCATGCACATGCACGTATACGTATATTGCAGCGGCATTTGCACATGTACAGCGTATATACGCGTACATATGTACATACGGTATACGAGCGTATATACGGTGTACGCAGCACTACTTATTCGTAATGCTTATTCGTCATAAAGTAGGTTGCAGATATTTTGCATTGAAAACACACGATAATATTACATTCCTTTTGATAATTTTAGGCAGCATCGAATCCCAAGACAGCATGCGGATGCTCAGGGGGTTGCTCTTACTAGACATTTTGTGCAAGCTTTGGTGACTGCCAAGATTACTGATGCTGCCCAGCTTCCCCACCCCACCCCACCCCACCCACCTGTATGCCCTCCACCTCTGCGCGTATGGCCAGTATGTGCACAATGTCATCCAGCGTGTAGGGCAGCGTGTGGATGATGACCAGGCGGTCAAGCAGGTCAATCGGGATGCCGTGGGGGGAGGGGGTGGCGGTCCCGCGCACCTGGGAGGGAGCGCAGCAGTGAATGAGCAGTAGGAATTAGTACGCAGGGTGGATGATATCATGGTCGTGCTGGGAATGGGCATGTACTGAAGCATTATTGGGAGAATTAACTCAACCCCAGCTTGCAAATGCAATACGCAGACCAGTGGCGGGACATGTGGCCCAAGAATGCACCCAACATGCCAGATTTTACCCCCCCCACCCGCCCTGCCGCCCCATTTCACCCCAGGCGCTGCGAGCGTAGACACCATTCCACCCCCTCTACACCCACCTTGCACATCCCCCTGTTTGTTGCAAACACCACCACCGGCGCCAGGCTGCTCTCCAGCGCCCTGTTGAGGTAGGTGAAGCACTCCATGTCAAGCATGTGCACCTCATCGATGAACAGCACGCCGGGCACAAGCTCTGCGACGCCCTGGTCGATGTACCGGTTCACAACCTGCGCATCAATGGCAGAGTGCGCAGCTTGCAGACTTGCACATTGTGGCGGTTCACAATATCTAGGGAAGTGCAAAATGAGTGTGTGGTAACCCCAATAAGGATGGAATTACACTACCCTAATGAGGGCAGATCATGCCACCCAGTGCCCAGCCTCGTCATACTCAGTAAATGTGCCACAGAACCAACATGGTGCAGGGTTTGTGCGCAAAATGCTTCACATACTAGGTGGTGCCTGGCAACGCCCTGCTCAAGGTGAACACAATGGATGATGCCATGGAATACAAGTGGCAGTAAAATGGGGAAAATGCCAGCCATGCATATTTTCAGTATGCCATTCATTCAGGTTTTTGGCTGTAACTTCATTTAAGTTTTGGCACCCGCCGCACCTTGTTGATTTCCAGCCGCAGCTTGTCCGTGATCTCCGTCTTCTTTGGCCGCAGCAGCTGGCCCATGATGGAGGTCAAGTCCTGGCCGCCTGAGGGCTGCGCGTTGGCAGAGTCAAGGTCGTGCAGCGTCACGTCCTGCACAATCTCCTTGCGCTTGTGCACGTCGCCCTGCAAGGGGGCTGGGCCATTTCAGTAAACATGGCTACAGAACAGGAAGGCTTGTATTACATCACATGGATGTATTCAAGTTCTCCTACTGAGCATAATACTCTGCTAAATAAGCCATATTAATCTGACAACAAACATTACAAAAATTGCTTTGCTGGGCAATTGTAAATTTGTTAAATTTGGTCAAAATTGGTCCTTATAAACGACCACAATATGCATATCATCTTATTCCAGAAACAATGGACCCTGGCCTGGAAACATGCATTTATTACAATGCAAGGAGGGCCTTCACAATATTTGTGTTCTGTAAAAAGACAGGCAAGGATTTCATTCAAAACAATTTATATATATCTCATGTACACTCAAACCCCACTAAATAGAGCTGAGCCCATGCCAGTGAGCTCTGTTTAATGCAAGCTCAGCTCTGTCCCACTTGCTGAAAATCTGTATCGCTGGTAGCGGAATTGGGGATTTGAATTGGCGACTGGTTGGTCGCCAATGCCCTTTCTATACCTGGCATTAAATTAAATATTTAATTGAAACATACAAGGACAGCAGCAGGACTTGCTACAAGGTTTATGCAGCCAGATGATGGCACAAACTCAATTACATGCAATACATTCCAATGGGCGCACTTGCCTTTGGCAGCGGCACATACTCCTCCGCCTCCAGGTCAAACTCAGTGGCGTAGGCGTCGCACCGACCAACGCGCTTCACGGCGCCTGCGGGGTCAGGGTATTGGGTGTGGGTATGGGGTGCAAGGTGCAAAATCGAGCTTCCCAGCGCCCGCAGGACTACATGCAACTGCAGTGTTGGTGCGTGGCTGTGAAGAATGCCAAGAGATTGCTATGCACTGAAACATCATGGTTGCCTGGCAAACCAGTCCAATCCTTGCATGATTCTGCATATGTGCGGCGCCCACTGGGTTTAATGTAAAAATATATTTTGATGACGCCTCGCCTGTTGCAACCCTGTGGGGCAACAACATGCATGCTGCGCTGGTGCAGGTGGGTGGAGGCCATGCACATGGACGAGTGCCAAGCTCATGCAGGTGGGCGATGGCCATGCATGGACAGGGGCATGTGTCCTCACTCCACAGTGGGTGGTGATGGCTGCTCACTTCAGTGACTGAGGGCCCCACTCTGCAGTAATGCTTTCCATGGCAGGGGCTGTGCATGGTGATGCAGCTGAGCGTTGGTGTGCATACTGCGTTGGGGTGCGCGTGCTAAGTGAAATGCACGCAGCTAGCTAAATACCATGACCAGCCGAAATCGGTGGATGTGGTGTACATACCGCTTGACGCCTCAATATAGATCACGTCCCCGGCAAGCACGCTTTCTTTCAACAGGCTGTCGTAGATGGAGGGGTCTAACCGCAGCTGCTTGGTCCCCTTGGTGGTCCGCAGCCCCAGCGTAACGCCCTCTACAGTGGTACCAGGCGCAGAGCCCTGCCGGGGGGAAAGGGACTCTCATGCTATGTGCATAAGTCAAAACTGTGCTACTGTGAGAAGAACCGCAGTTGTATGCAGCTTGGCTCTGCGGAAATTGCATGACCCTGGGAGGAACATCTCAGCAACAGCAGGCGGGGATGCTGTCCCTGCCGTCAGGGCAGTGCCACCGGACTATGATGGCGGCAGAAGTGGTAGGCCTGTGGTGTACTGTGAAATCGCTGCCGTATCCACTACCATGCGCACTCTCTACACCAAACCGACTCCCCAAAACAGGCGCACACCTGGTACGCAGCCTGCCACAACTTGGTGCCATACAACGGTGTTGCTTGATCGTATTGCAAGTGTACATGCCCCTTGGTGCAGTGGTCGCCATGCATACATGTGCTGCCACAACAACGACCGAGTGTCAGGCTCGTACCGGTGCGTCTTGTCCGTTCACAGAGATAGAGGTCACCTCCCCTTCATACACTTCCTTGGTTTCTCGGATGCGAAGGCCTGCAAGGACAAGGGTGCCCTGAGCTTCACACACATGCCAGTGATAGGTGTTACCAGTGCCTGCCAGGCCACTACCATGCTTTGTATGCCTATAAGCCATCCTCAGGTGTATCACTGTGCACAAGCTTTGTTGCAGGTGCGTGAAGGGTGAACTACCCTGTCAGCTGCCCACCTATGGCTCGCCGGAAGTTCTCCATCAGGACTTCCGTCTTCTTCACTTCCGAAGAGTACACTTCGGACCCAACCATCGGACAGAAGGGCACTTTGCTACCCAGCTCTTGCGCGATGGCCAAAGCAAGTGCCGTTTTGCCCGTCCCTGGCGCCCCCGTCAGCAGCAGCGCCTTGCCCGCCATCTTCCTGTCCTTGATCATCTCAAGGACAACCCCACACGCCTCTCGAGCCTGTGACCCAACAACATGCTAAGCCACTGTAACATGTCGAATATAGCCAAGCACCGGAGCCTGCAGTTGGCAAAACATATGCATGAGCCAAGCGCCCGTCCAGTGCACCGCACCTCCTCTTGCCCAACAAAGCCGGCAGCAACGGGCAAGGCGGTGCCATCAGATGCAAGTCCCAGCCCTTTGATGTGGGTGTGGGTTGCAACTCGTTGTTGCTTGGAGTTGACGGCAAGCTCCTCCACCCGCATCTGATTGGGCGTCGCGACGGGATGTGAATGCGAAGCGTTCAACCAGGTGCAGCAAGCAGCTGACACAAGTGCGCACTGTGTTGAAATTCAAAGGTCTGTGTCATGCAGTTCGGTGGTTGCACTGAGAGTGCGTGCTGTTAATGCAGGCAGAACGGCCGTTCCGGGCATATGCATGCGTTATATTATCTATACAACAAGGGGTGAGTACCAGTCCAAAGTGGAGGGGTGGAACATGGCCCTTTGCAGCATACATTCGAGTACTGTGCGAAGAAACTGTGGCAATAAAAGTTGGGTCATGCCCTGCTTCAGCAGGTGTTACGCTGTTTGCCCTGCCTGGTCATCCCACAGGCTTGTGGCAGAGGTGTCTATGTAGGAGATTGCAACGCAGCTGGAGCCAACTCTGCAAGACCCTAGCCAGCAGGCATCACTGCAGGAAATCAGTCAGGATGGCGAGCAAACAAGGGTATGGCATCTCTTCTACTGCCTGTGGCCGTTGCCGTCATGTTGCAGTGCTGGTGCTGAGTTGGCTTTTGTTGCAGAACCATCCGGAAAGTGTCCGGCCCGGTGGTGGTTGCCGAGAATATGGGGGGTTCGGCCATGTACGAGCTGATCCGTGTGGGAACAGGAAGCCTGATTGGCGAGATTATTCGACTGGAAGGAGACAGTGCCACCGTGCAGGTAAGGAAACAACGCATCCATATGATCTTGACGAGTCTCTGCACGGTATCTGCCACGCGTGGACAACAGCACTGAGGGTACCGTTCACCACCGAGAGGTGGTGCGATAGCCAGCTAGGGTACTCGCAGCTTCAACTCGGTCACTGGCACTGCCGTGCTCGAGCATCTCTGCTGCAGCCGTTGTTCTCGTGGCTGCTACTTTCTGATGCGCGTTGCCCACACCCAATGCCCGTTGCAGGTGTACGAGGACACATCTGGCCTGACTGTGGGTGATACCGTCGTAAGGACTGGGAAGGTAAGCGATGTAACCACGAAATTGCAACCTGGGTATTCAAGAACACAAGGATCTCTCTTTGTATCCCCTTCCTGGTTGTCAGACTGACATGGTTTGGTGTGCCCATCACCTCCCATCAGCCACTGTCTGTGGAGCTGGGTCCCGGCATATTGGGGACCATCTTCGACGGCATCCAACGGCCACTCAAGGCCATTGCAGCTGTCAGTGGCGACGTGTTCATCCCCAGGGGTGTTGAGGTGCCTGCTTTGGACCGGAGCATAGCATGGGAGCTTGAGCCAGTGATAAAGGCAAGTACAGGGCCGGGGGTCATGGGGACAGGCTTGCCCTGCACAAGGGCACTCTTGGAGCCAACTCCAGGCCGGGGCCACCCTGCTGAACGTGCAGCGAGCGCTTCGCGAAAGCCACAAACTGCCTGTTATTGTGCAGCATGCCGCGCGGGTGTGTTGACAAACGCAGCCTGACAGCGCCATTGGGCGAGGACCCCGCCATGCCCACTCCGCGCACTCCCCACTATAACCACTACTGCAGCCAGTACTGGGCACTGCAACCGTGCACTAAGCTGACCTCTGGGACACACCACTGTACCCTGCAGCCTTGCTGCAAGTGCCACCTCTTTGGCTCAGAACCCCTGCCTGGGATATTGATGACCAGGGGGCGCACTCGAAGGGTGTTGCTGCATTGCAGAGCAAATGCCTCATCATCCCCCTACCACCCACCCACCCGCCTGCACCGGGGGTTGATGTGCATTATTGGCTGCACTTGACCCACGCACCTTATAGGTCAAACTGCTAGTTCCAGCTTCCCAGTCTCGCCTCACTCCCCTGTGCACCACAGGTTGGCGCCCGCGTGACCGGCGGCGACTTGTACGCGCGCGTGCAAGAGAACACCCTGCTTGAGCACAGGCTGCTGGTCCCCCCTGGCGTGCGTGGCACAGTCACATACATCGCTGCGCCTGGCCACTACAACCTGACTGACAAGGTCCTGGAGGTGGAGTTCGCCGGGCAAAAAAGGGTACGTGGGGTGGGCAGGGTGTGGGGTAGGTGTGGTGGTCAGGGGGGAATGGCATCGTCGGAGGTTGCAAGTGGTGAGGGGGTAGGCTTAAGGTACCCATGGTGGCTAGGGTTTAGGGTACACATGGTGGGTAAGAGATTCCTTTCAGGATGGGGTCCTGGGGCTGGTGCTTGCTTGGCCAGATGAGGACAGTGGGTGCTGCACGACGAGGACCATTGCCGGCCCCCTTGGATGGGCCCGTGGCCTCAACACTGCGGCTCCTTCCCATGCACCATGCAGATTGTTGCCCAGGACAGGCAGACCCCATACCATTACAGTACCCGTATCCAAGCCAGCTTGAAAGCATAGCATTTATATGGCCTCTTCGCCTCTCGGCCATCACCAGGCACAGTGTGAAGCTGTAGGGCTTGGTGGCACCGTATGCAGGCGCCAATTAGAGCGTGGGGGTCAGGGTCCACCATGCGCGGCGGCCCTGGCGCATAAATGTGTAACTAGAACTGCGCCTTGATTCCCCTGCCATTCAAATGCTTGTATGTCCCCTGCAGGGCATCACCATGCTCCAGTACTGGCCCGTGCGCTCCCCTCGCCCTGTGGCTGAGAAGAAGATCGCAAACACGCCGCTGCTGACGGGGCAGAGGGTGCTGGACGCGCTGTTCCCTTCTGTGCTGGGAGGTAAGGGGAGTGGGCGGACGTGGGGGGTGAGCGATTGTTGCATGTCAATCTGAGGGGTGATGCAGAGAGGGTGTATGCAGTGGCAGACATCAATTGTGCACAATCTGCACACTCATGCATTTACGCCATTTACCGGACCTGCCAACCTTTGCACCGGGAAACTCCAGCCCTCCCAAGTCCTGCACCATCCAACCACCTCTCGCGCACGGCGCCTGAAAACAATCCCCCCCACCCGCAGGCACGTGCGCCATCCCCGGTGCCTTTGGCTGCGGCAAGACCGTCATCTCCCAGGCGCTGTCCAAGTACTCCAACTCCGACGGCATCATCTACGTGGGCTGCGGCGAGCGCGGCAACGAGATGGCTGAGGTGCTCATGGACTTCCCGCAGCTCACGATGACCATGCCCGACGGCCGCGAGGAGTCAATCATGAAGCGGACAACGCTGGTGAGGGGTTGTGCGTGAGGGGGAGGGGGAGTATGGTCGCATTGGATCACTGGCACGGGAGAGGTTGTATCCTGCAGCAGCTGAGCATGGTGGTGTGTGCGGGGTGGGTTGGGTGTGTGCGCGTACATGAAGCAAGGTGGTGGTGGTGGTGGTGGTGGGTTCTTGAGGCGGTGGGATTTGGGGGGGATGGGGAGGATGATGCGCTTGCCAATCCAGCTGAGGATACTATGCGGGAGGGGAAAGAGGGGGTACATGGAGCGCAATTTCGTGTGAGTGAAGGTTGAAGCAGTCTTCAACCCAAATTCCACCCATGGACCCACCCTCCTGCTGGTGCCCGCACCTCCAGCGGGCCCTCCACCGCCATCA
Organism: Heterotrichella gracilis; assembly: GCA_032358255.1. Lineage (NCBI taxonomy): Eukaryota > Xanthophyceae > Tribonematales > Xanthonemataceae > Heterotrichella > Heterotrichella gracilis. Next base: position 15,195 of record JAULBX010026807.1, read on the forward strand.
CCATGTATAACCTATACAAATGAATTGATGTACAAGGTGATTAACCCATCCCAATTAGGGGTGGCCGGAGAAGGCATAATAAGCATGAGTGCAAATCGCACCCCACCCACCCATGCACCCCTTCCCAGGTGGCCAACACCTCCAACATGCCCGTGGCTGCGCGCGAGGCCTCCATCTACACCGGCATCACCATCGCCGAGTACTTCCGCGACATGGGCTACAACTTCTCCATGATGGCGGACTCAACATCCAGATGGGCAGAGGCGCTGAGGGAGATCAGTGGGCGCCTGGCGGAGATGCCCGCAGATTCGGGGTACCCAGCCTATCTTGGGGCGAGGTGCGGTTGGTGTTGAGGCGAGGGGAGTCTTCAAGGGGTTTGCGAGCTTTTCTGGGTTGCACGGCTGTGGTTAGGTGGGCCACATACACTCCACACATTCCCTCCACTCACGCGCCCACATACCAACATCACCCCCCACCCCGCAGGCTTGCCTCCTTCTACGAGCGCGCTGGTCGTGTGCAGTGCCTGGGCTCGCCCAGCCGCGAGGGGAGCGTGACCATCGTGGGTGCGGTGTCGCCACCAGGCGGGGATTTCTCGGATCCAGTGACGGTGGCCACACTGGGCATTGTGCAGGTGGGGGGTGGGAATGACCACTGGGAGGGGGGCGGTGCGGGGAGGGGGTGGATGGAGGGTGGATGTGGTGTCGGCCCCTCCCGATTGCAGGCCTCTGGTCACACTGAGAATAGTGGTGGGCCTAGCCTTGGCTCTTGAGCGGGGTGCGCTCACCCAGCAATGCTGACCTGGCCATACAACCTGAACGCATGTGTATGATGTTCCGGAGTGTGTCATTTCCTTGCGCTCCCGCTCCCCGCAGGTGTTCTGGGGGCTGGACAAGAAGCTGGCGCAGCGCAAGCATTTCCCATCGGTTAACTGGCTCATCAGCTACAGCAAGTACACTAAGGTACCGGTGCACTAAAAAACCTGTGAACCCTGCGCAAATCCTGCACTCGGCTGGCGCACCAGCTATAGCAAGTTAGTACATGCGTTTCAGCAGTCCCCTTGCACAGCTTGTGCCACACAGCCGTTGCCTGGCAGGCCTTCTGCCATTTCTGAACTTTTCACAATGCGCTCATGTATAAAAGTCCTCTGGACCTGGTTGGCATGGGGTGCCAGTAATGTTGACATTTGCATAAAGCCCCATTTCCCCCAATGCAATCTTGGTTTCAATCGGGATTGCATGTATACATGTTTAATCCCCCTTGCCCCCCAGGTGCTGGACCCCTTCTACGACCAGTTTGACTCGGACTTTGTCGGCCTGAGACGCGTGGCGCGCGAGGTGCTTCAGAAGGAGGACGACCTCAACGAAATTGTGCAGCTGGTTGGAAAGGTGGGTGGCGGGGTTTGGGAGGGGATGGGGGAGCCGGGCGGTCTAGGGCAGGGCTACTGCAGGAGCAGAGCTGGAAGAACATGCACCTGGCACATACCCCGCCCCACCACCACGCCAGGACTGTGGCTCAGGCCGGCAGGACTGGCGTGAGGCCAGACCCTTTGTGAAGGAGTGTGCATCACACAGGGTGCATGTCCTCGATACATACCTTGACATACAAATCCACAACATCTCTGCCAACAGCACTTCATAAACTCCCCCATGACTGGGTTTATAAAGGACGTTTTGACCTTAAAGGCTGTGCCAGCCCTGGCGAAAATGTGAGCGGGCCCTAACGCCCACGTTCCCCTGCCCTACCCTTACTCCGCTCTCTCCTTTCTCTCCCAAGGACTCCCTTGCCGAGGCCGACAAAATTGTGCTGGAGACTGCGCGCTTCCTGAAGGAGGACTACCTGCAGCAAAACTCCTTCACGCCGTACGACAAGTACTGCCCATTCTACAAGGTGGGTTAGGAGGCGGCGGGCGTGGTGTGTACGAGATTAAGGGTTTACTAGGGGCGATGCGTGTGAAATGTATTGCCAATGCCATGAGCAATGGTAGAGGTACCCTCCATTCAAGCGCATAACTGTGCTGGACAGGTTGCCACATGAGTGTAATTAGGTCTGACATGTGGAGGGCATGGTGTCTGGTGTATTTGGTAAATGTGTAGGTGCAGAGAGTCCACGCCAATCTGGCTGTGGATCGCACAAAGCTCTTCTCTCTGAACCCAGTGCACTGCACCAAACCCTGCACCTATGTCACAAGCAACGATCTGGATGCCGAGTGCCCACAGCTTGACCCCCATACCCACCCACCCATCCGCAGTCCGTGGGCATGCTGCGCAACATCGTCGGCTTCCACACCTGCGCCAACCAAGCCATTGAGCGCACCGCCAGCAGCGACGTGAAGGTGACCTACAACGTCATCAAGGCGCGCATGGGTGACCTGCTGTACAAGGTCACGGCGCAGAAGTTTGTGGACCCAGCGGAGGGAGAGGCAACCGTCAAGTGAGCGCAGGCACCCTGAAAACCATCAAAACCCTTAACCCTCAAACCACAACCCTGAAGCGCTGCATCTAAAACCTTAAATACTTGATTTGTGTAATTGGGCCAGCAGAGGGGGAGAAAAGGGATATAATTTTCAGGCCCCATCTTAGACGTATGCGCACACTGCAGAGGGCGAGGCAGCAGTTGAGTGAATGTGGACCACCGTGAAAACCTTTGGGTCCTGGACAAAACCCTACAATCATGCGAATCTGGAGTGACAGCGTGCTGTGGGGCAATGAAGCTCTAAACTCCTGGCTTCCTTGTGGATGTGCATCCTTTCTTCCTGCACTTCCTTGTGTCCAGGTCCAAATCCCAGTGTTCCATCTGCTGACTTGACTTTTGTTTATTTTCACACTACTTCATGTACACATTTTCCGCCTCTGATAGCTAGGCTGCACGTGTTTTGTTCTGAGTAATTGCTAATTTATCCCATTCATCCTCTTGAACTTGGTATGTATTTAGTGCACTTTTAATAGTGTTTAATTCTGTTTCCCAGGTCCAAGCTCCAGGCGCTGCATGACGAGATCACGGAGCGGTTTGGGGCACTAGAGGAGGAGTACCGCTAAACAGAAAACCGGAGCGGGAGGCAAACGATGAGAGGAGCGGTTCATAGAGTGGATAGCGGCTGATTTGGCGAGGGGGGGATGAAAGGGGCATCGTGATTGGGGGTTATTGGCCTCCTGGGGTGAGGAGGAAGGGGTGGTTGGTAGAAAGTTGCTCGAGATTAGGGTGTTGGGACTATCGACCCGAGGGCAGAGCACTGGGGGCCATCTGGGGACTGACAATGCGAGTTGCTGGCACAGCATGAACACCGTGGGGTGGGGTGTGAACACCGACCGTAGCTCAGGGTATATACCCAGCTCACGGGGAGGGTAACCCATTGTAGCAGCTACAATCCCTGCACCCAAGCTGCGGGAGGGGCACTTGCTGTGAAACACCTAGTATTTGGCGCTTCAGCTGCAGGGCTTTTGACGCTTGGCATTACTAAAAGAAATCCCGTGTCTTGTCTTGCGGAGGGGGCACCAAAGCAGTTTATTGCGTGTGCTAGCTTGGTGGGGCGCACTGCGCCGCACACTGGTCATAACTTTGAACACTTGTGGCTGTGCAGCCACAATGATGCCCATTGGACTAGGCTGGCTGTAATGATGTATGCAGCGTGAATGGCCCCACTAGGGCAGGGGCACTGCCGGGCTTGAGCGCACAGTGCCACACTGAGTGCAGGAGGCGTGAGTTGTAAGCAGCAGCTGCTGCAGCTAAATCAATATTTCAAATAAGTTACTACTAGTTGAAGCCTTTGCTGAGCGGCTTCCAGCGGGCATGTGGGACCCGGGTGGCCGCCAACTCCCAGAGGCGGAGGCTACGGGCCGAGTTGGCGGTATTATGCATGTTAACATTATTGTAGTATATGCCATTTGCCAAATCATTTGGCATATACTGGCATTATAATATAATGCCATTAAATGCCAGTGGCAAAATCTGACAGTGGCATAATATGCCATCCAATGCGTCCCCGTGAATTCATGTGTATCCGCTTCTACGCCTGGCGGCTGGGTGGCCGACGGCTGATCATCAACATGGTGCTTAGCGTATGGAAAGTCTTTGAGGCGCCAGCAGTTACCATGGTTACAACAAGTAATTGCCTCTTTCAACTGTAAGGTTGTTTTCAACACTGTGGCATGCTTCCATCAATGACAAGCCTTGTTGCCCTTAGCTAACACTGTCAGTGCAGTTAAGAAAGCACCAAATACATGGTGTAAAAAAAGGAGTGTCCACAAGCAATTGCAATGCCATATTCTATCATACTCAGTAAATAACACACTCTTACGCTGCCAGTGGCCTACACATGCCACACGGCTGCCCTACCCGAGATTGCGTTGCAAACCTGCTGAGGCAGTGCCGCACTAAAGGTCCCTTCCAGATGTCATATCTCATTGAATTTCAATGAGCACTGGTGTATCCTCATGGGAACCCCAAACCCGTTGGCCTCTCAGGTGCATTACCCCAGATGGCTATCATATTGTTGCACGTCCCAAAGCTACCCCGTGTCCATATGCTGCCACGTGTACATGATGAGAAGCACCTCATATCTGCTGAGACAATGCCCGTGGCCTGCACCAACCCTTTGGCTTAGTTCAGTCTTTTAGTTACTGTCAGCCATTATCAAATGCTCCCACATTGCCTCCTGCTTGGTCGTTGACTTGTACTGTCCACCCTCAGTACATGATGCAAGATGCCCTTGCCAGCTGGCCCAACGAGTGATGCAAGCTGTCCAAACCAGCAACACCATCGTGCCCCTCCCCCTCACCACCCTATGCCGCAGGCGCCCCATGTCCTCCCCCCTCCACCACCACACCCATTGCGTATGCTTCCTTCGCACCCCTTCAAGTCTGCTTGCACCCGCCCAGCTTCAGCCCTTGAACTGCTGCATGAGGATGCACGAGTTGTGGCCGCCAAATCCAAACGAGTTTGACAGCGCCACGTCAAGCTCCATGTGGTGCGGGGTGGCGCCCACCAGCACACTGGCGTCCACACTGTCCTCCAGGTTGTCGATGTTGATGTTGGGATGCAAGGTGCCTGCGCCATATACAAGAGTTGTGAGTGACTCGATGCGGCTGGTTGCTGCAACACTTGCAGGTGCTGCACATTGTGTGGTGTGGTTCCCAACAACTTGCTATTGCATGGAGAACCAGCTTTACTGCCAATAAGCTACTGCGTTTCTTGATTTTACTGAAGCTCTCCTTGTACCAAGCAACGCAATGTATTAATGATTGCCTTACAAATCCTTCTGTTAAATCCCCATAGAAAATAATGGCATTTATATGAAGTTGCCAGACAAAGGAAGACGCCTGCATCACCTTGCCAGTGCATGCACATGATGCCATTTGCAAATGCCCAACCCGCTCATCTACTCCCATCCTTCCCCCACCACCGCACCGCCTCGACCCCCTCCCCTCCGCCCCCACCCACCTGTCTTGAGGGCCTGCACCGTCACGATGGCCTCCACCGCCCCTGCTGCCCCCAGCAGGTGCCCGATCATGCTCTTGGTGCTGTTCATGCGCAGCTCCGGGTGGGAGAGCACTGAGCGGATGGCGGCATACTCAACCACGTCGCCCGCGGGAGTGGAGGTTGCGTGCGCATTCACGTAGTTCACCTGCAGTATGGCATGGTGCTGATGCGGCTAGTGTATGGTGGATACGCAATCTAGTTATTTGAACCTTCCATATATGCGGCCGAATGCATCCACATGCCCCGCAGGACCCTCCACTACTTACGCTGGTTTGTAAGACTACATGTATTGATATTCTCAAATTGCCATGTTTCATTACTGCAAATCCCTACATGCCCCTGCATATCCCACATATGTGATCTCAGATGTCTCCCCTTACCCTGCTAGGGTCCACCCCTGTGTTGGCCAGCGCGGTGTTGATGCAGTGGGCCACACCCCGCCCTTCCGGGTGCGGCTCCGTCATGTGGTGTGCGTCACATGTCATGGCGCCACCCAGGAACTCGGCTAGGATTGGCGCCCCACGTGCTCGCGCATGCTCCAGCTCCTCCAGCACCAGCACACCTGCACAGGAGGCGCGTGGTGATGTCAAGACGGCGTGCTGACCAAGTGCACGGGATAATTCCAAGGCTGCCAGCAGTTACAGTACCAGCGATGACAGATTGCTCTAGGTTTGTTCTTAGTTTTATTATGTGTTACTATTATGTGTTATTAATATTTATATATTATATATCTATATATACATAGGTCATGTTTTTTTTTTAGTATGGGGATGGATTTGTTTTGGTATAAGGGTCTTAAATGGATTTTTTTGGGTATAAGCCCCCAAAATAAGTTTGATTTGGTATAAGCACTGCACCAAAGGACAAGCTTGGTATATAAACCAATATTTTTGGTATAAGCCCAAAATTGCTATAAGGTTACAACTAAACGTAATCCCTGCCCAGCATTAAAAGACCCTAACCATTTGGAACGACAAAAAGCCTTCAGTGGTCAATTAGCCAGGAAAATTCACTACAAAACCCTGCAAGACACTCTAAATAACCCTAACCCGCAGGCAGTAATCCTACAAGGGTTTATCTGCGAGGAAAAATCACTACTGAATCCTGCAGGGCACTCTAAATATTCCTAGACCCGCCTGCAGGCAAATACCGTAACCACGGTGACATAGAAACCCTACAAGGGCTTTATAGGGTTCATTCCTGACCAGACAACGCGCTGAGTAGGGTTTATGTTGAGTTGGCCATGTCCTAAAGTTAGGGTTCTGAAACCACATACCCAAATTGGCCTTATTTGTGGCCCTATACCACAACTGATCCTTCAAGGTGGGGCTATACTAGTATAGACCCTATCTGCACCCTTATACCAAAACAAACCCACTTGGCACCACTAAACTAAAACAAAACCAACCGCATACCAAAATTATATTATTACCATATATAAAGGTAGTAAGCGAGATTATATAATTGAGCGTTTTCCCTCTTCTCCCTGCAATACAAAACAGCTATAATCGTCCCGGCTGAGCAGATGGGACCATGCAACCTCCTTCCCAAACTATGACTCAACATCCAACTGTTTGCAGTCTCGATCTAGCTGTTCATTACTTATCCTTCCAGCCGTAAATTTGGAAAGTAGTAGCAGAAAATATTTGCGGACTCTGAAGGACAGCACTAGCCAAGGGCCTGCCCACTGATACCTAGTACCCAAAAGGCGCAAAACACACTCCACACCGCTGCCAGCGTGCGCACCTGCCCCCTCCCCCATGACGAACCCGTCGCGGCCTTTATCCCAGGGCCTGGATGCCGCCGTGGGGTCCTCATTGCGCTTGGACAGCGCTTTGCAGGCGCTGAATCCAGACATGCCGCTAGGGCTCACCGCAGCGTCCGACCCACCCGCCAGCATCAGATCGGCGTCGCCCCGGCGGATGTGGTCCGCGGCACTGTGCAGAGCGGGAATAAGATTCAACTTGCGATTTGTTGAACACGATTTGCCGTGTATGGCGTCATGTTTGGGGCGCAGGAGGTGAGTCTGAGTGTGCATTGCACAAACTCAGATGTAGTGAGGGGTCTACATCTGCAGGTAGACCCTCCGGCATCTGGCCGCTCTTACAGTGGGCAAATGGGGTGATAAGCATCGATTGGATCATTTGCAGACTGCAGTGTTTTATTGTGTAGACGCTTGTGTGAGGACTCTTGAAAAGCATGCCCAAGAGCAATGGTGCCGCCGTCATGGTGTGCACAAGAGCCTCATTTCGAAATTGATCAATTCAAACCTAGCCCTAAACCTAGATGGCTGCAGTCATTCATCCCCACCCCATGCAGTCCGTTTTTCACCCCACACCCTCTCCAACCACCCTCCCCGTCCCTCACCTAAGTAGGCAGTAGTTGCCTGTTGCGCACGCAGTTGAGATGGCGTAGTTTGGCCCCATGAAGCCAAGGTCCATGGCCAGCAGGGCGCCCCCCATGTTGCTGATGGCGAATGGGATGCAGAAGGGGTTCATCTTGCGGTACCCCTGGGGCAGGGGGGCGCATGTTGTGGTCACACACCAGAAACAGGTGGCAATCGCCAGGGTGTGCGGCAGGGTTGCAGTGGCGCATCAAGTGTCAGGTTCCTACTCAGTCATTTTGTGTGTTCCTTGGAAAAGGCAGAGATGGGCAGTTGCGGTACCCAACCATTAGGATTTATGACAATCGCTGCCTGTTGGGCGCTGCAGTGGTGTAGTGGACTGGGGCAGCCCTAGGCAGCGCTCTCAAGTGCATGTGTGATACCAGTGTGGCAGGTTGCCTCACACACATGCCCAATCCCAGCAACAAATGGTCAAATCGTAACACATGAGGGGGATCTGCCACTACAGTTGTTGGTTGTGACGTCACTGGGGCATGTGCATGCATAGAAAAGGGTGTTGCTGCACTCTTACCTGTTGCGTGAGCGCCTCTATGGCTGTGGAGAATGTGGTCATGCCGCCCATGGCTGACCCCACCAGGATACCGCATCGCCCTGGATCCAGATCCTGAAGCGCAGGGGTATCCCATGCCACTCCAGCATCTTCAAGAGCCTGCAATGGAATTGTGTTGGGTGTGTAATTGGCCATACCCCAAGCCCTAATGAATGTGCACTTATGGTGAAATGGTATGGATAATCCATAATTAATTTCATAATACCCATGTTACTTACATGTCTATTCTAAATTTCACATTAAATAGCATAATTTGATTTGATAGATTGTGTGCCAATGCACCTAGCCCTAGGTTCACGTCGTACCCAGCATGCATGCTGCTGGAATGACTGTTGCCGGTACTGTACCTTGCGGTGTGTTAACGGCACTGAGACTAACACAGCTGTGGTCATCACCCTGGCCCAACCCTACCCGTGACCACCAACTGCGTCATTTCTTGTGACCAAGCATCCCTGTTGAATGTAACCTGCCCATGGGCTGCTGCACTCCCGTGTGCAGTGTGCAGGATAACTCGTAACCCCCACGACACCGCTGCAACTGTTCCGCATGCCACCACAGGTGCACCCTACATAGGCACGACTCCTCAGCACCATTTCACCGCGCACCTTCTTGCCCGCCACAATGATGTACTTTATGTAGCTGTCCAGCCGCCGCTCCATCTTCTTGTTGATGTAGCCCTCGCCGCTGAAGCCCTTTATTTGACCTGGATGTGCACATCGGACTCAGCACAGGTGCTCTTCAGCTCACGGGCTCTCCTGTGACTGGCCATGTTGAGCAATTGCAAGCGGCCGTATTGGCTACTTTGCAAGCGCCATTATCAGTGTTTGAACCAGTAGCTGGCATGAGGCACGGCAAGGTCATTTCCATGACCTGCTCCCTGTGTGCATTGTTCACACCCCTCACACAACATAATCGACAGCCACTGACACCCCCACCCTCCACCTCTCCCACCCCATTTCCCTCCTGCCCCTGCTGCACCCACCTGCAAACCTTGTAGGGTACTCCCCTGTGTCAAAGCCCTCGATCTCGCTCACCCCGCTCGCCCCCTGCAGCAGGTTGTCATAGAAGGTGTCCACAGCGGTGCCCAGGCTGGACACCACCCCCATACCAGTGATCACCACCCGCCGCTCACTGCCGTTGTGGTGGTTGCGCGCAGCGGCTGTGGTGATGGTGTGGCGCTGCACACGCGACACAACATGGGAATCATGTCCATGGTCAGCGCAGGTTGCAGGTCAAGCAGGCAGTGGTAGCTTTCTTAATTCTGTCGACAGCCATTTGGCAGGTGGGCGGTATAGCTAGGGTGGTGGCCATGCAACTGCTTGAAGCAAGTCAGGTTGCAGCAAGCCAGGTTTCCCTGTGGTGGGTGGCAGATGAACCAATGTCCCTTGCAACTCTTTCGCTTGTGGGAGTTCATGCTGGCATGTGATAATTTTTCAACGGTGCATCTGTGACGTGGGTGGGCACAAAGTCCGGCTATGGACGCCCTGACCACTAATCAGGACGTGTTTTGCAAAATCCTAGATCTGGGCATGTCGGACCTTTCTAGCCTGACGAGTGCGCCCCACCAGGAAGACCCTGGGTGTGCCATTGGTTGCTGCAGACACAGTAAAGGGTTAGATGGCCATATCAGAAGCTACTTGGGCGTGTTGCACAGTGCATGCCAGGATGACAGGCCAGACAGGTAGCATGCATAGCTCACATCAAGGGCAGATCACCAACGCCGGCAATGCAGACCCACCTTCGCGGCTTTTGGTGACTAGTTCCCCGGCAGTATGTGATCTCTTGGCACCTGTTAGGTCTGCGCGTACGGTTGGCAGCGCCATGATATACAAGCGTTTGGGTTGCACCCACCACGTCGTCACAGGCAATCTTATTGTCTGGTGCAACCAAATTTTGAGCACACAAGCGAGAACGTTGCCATTGAGAACCACTGCTGTTGGAGGAACCCGCGGTCTGAAAGTGTTCGAACCAACCAATGCTTTTGGTCCTGGGCAACCTGGTTACCGTAGAAATACAGGAGACGGTCTAGGCGGTAGCTACGGAATGATCTTATCCCATGTTACGGGGGTGAAACCGGTTTATCGTGTCCCAAACCTTCCGGTTGCATCCCCAAGTCTGGCCTGTTATTCCTTGAAATGGCCCAGTCATGAGGGAGCCAACCCGGGCTCCTTATACTGTTTTTTTCCGGGGATCATTTTCTTTTCTTGCGAACCGTTGTTTTTGCATGTGAGCGCGCATTGCTCTGCACACCTCCGCTGCAGGGATGCTGCCCCTGTCCCAGCGTGTAGTCTATGGCTTTCTGAGCCGCGACGGGTACATTATTATTCTCATTCTAATGAAATGGCCCAACGTTCAAGTGCATCCGACAGCGCATAGATGGTTGGGTCACTGCAGTAACACGCCTCCCTGTACGGTGAATCATACTTATTGTGTCACTATTGACCAAGAGCAAGACCTGCTCTGTCGGCCCCACCCATCGCCCACATACGCTTTTCACACGCATTGCGCTGCACACCCCCGTGCCACTGCCTCTTCATAGAACACTCACACCAGCACGGCAGGCCGTTGGGAGGTATGGCGCTACAGTGGGCCGTGCCAGTGGTGGGCGAGCAGTCCAGGTGAAGGGTGCACCAAATGCGGCTCGCCATGCGGTAACAGCAGTACAGCCTGGGTCTTTGCCACCGCTACCTCGGTTGCAAGGCATTGACTGTAATGTTAATAGGCATTGCGGGTGCAACCTTCTTCCGGCGGGGTACCTAGTGAGACACGCACCAACAACCCCTGCCCCACACCACCTCAGCTTGAAACACCCACCCACCTCAGCCAACAAACCCCAACCCACATCAAACACCACACCCACAGCCACACCAGTTTCAGCTGCTTCAACCCCAGCCACACCCTTACTACCACACCTAGCAGAACAATGCAGCGCACTTCACTTTCCGCCGCGTCACCCTCGCAGCCATCACCCCTGGGGCATCGCCCAGGACGGTGGGGGGTGCACAGCCGCAGCCACACGCCACCACCAGCACGGCGCCTAGCGGGGCTGCCGCATGGGAGGGTGGGGGTGCTAGCCCCCACCGCGGCACCATGCACCGCCACCTGCCCGCCCGCACTACGGCGCCTCAGGCCGCAGTTGTGGGGGGCGCGGGTGCGCCGGGGAGGGGCGATATGTTCAGGGGGCGGGGGAGGGGGGCTGGGCAAGGGGGGTGGCCGGGGGGAAGAGGTGCGTGCACCCGCAAATGCACATGCACTATGTCACCTTCCCCACCCACAAACACATCTGTTGCACACCATGCGCACTGCGCCTGAATTGTGGAGCATGCTGGTGAGAATAGCGTATCACCTGTTGCGCCAGCAGGGCTGTATGAACCCCTGTGTTGAATATGCAAGGTATGAGCTAGCCACTACACAGAACATATACCACACGGGCCATCCCCAACCAGTCCAGCCTCTCCTGCGTCACTTAACTATATGTCCCATTCAAAAGCACCACAACCAATGCAATTCCCCTGCATTCTGAAACTCCCCCCACTCATTCAACCCGCAGGTTGACACCCCTGGCAAGATGGCCCTGGTGGTCATCGCGTTTGCCTGGACTGGGCTGGTGCTGGTGGTGCCCACCATCAACGTATTTGTGCAGGTAAGCCAAAAAACCTTGGAAAACCCTAGGCCCCTGTGGATGGTGTGCTGCTGCTGGCGAGGCCTTGGCTTAATGACCCCAAACGATAGTTATACCCAGCATGAAGGGGTAGGATGTAGGAAGGTTTTAGAGGCCGGCCATGCGTGTCATGGCAACAGTGGGGCTGTTGGTTTACCATGCTGGTACATCCCTCTTGGTAGCCCAGGCCTGACTTGCTGGTGGGTAGCTGCAAAACGTGACTGTTATGCCACACCCTTGGTCTGCATGGCACTTGCAGGAGTGAGACTCTTTTGGAAGTGGGGTAGAGTTGCTAGTTTGGATGCCCCATCATGCAACCAAATCTGTGGTTATGCAGGCCTTTTCCAAAGGCGTGGGCCCTTTCATTGAGCACCTGACAGAGCCCGACTTCCTACATGCGGTAAGTGTGACAAAATCATAAACCATGGACAGGGCCAAGCAAAAAAAAACAACAGTTCATGGGTGCCAGATGTTGCTTTTTATTTCCGCGTTTAGTCATGTACTTGGCACGCCTGGGTTGCCACCATCAGTCAAATGAGGCTCAGTGCTTTGACAAGCCTAGGCCCAGGCTTTTGAAGTGAACGAGATGACTTAGCACTGCTGGCCATAAAGTTGGGAGGCACAACCTTACCTCGTAAGTACGGGGATGTCAGTCTCGATTGGGAAAATGTGCTTATTTTGCTATTGATTACATGCATCTTGTGCTGCCGATAGAACAGGACTGTAATGAACACCGCCATTAACTAGCCACCATTCTGCCTCCCTGTTTCCAAGGTGCAACTGACGTAATCCCTGCAGGTTACCGCGTCCAATTCAATGCCCGTGCCACTGCAATCTCCCATTTCAATCCCCCTTCTCGCCAGGTATCCCTGACACTGTCCCTGGCAGCCATCGCAGTACCTATCAACACCATGTTTGGGGTGGCAGCGGGGATTGGGATCGCCCGCAACGACTTCCCCGGTAAAGTTTTTGTGATCTCCATGCTTGATCTGCCCTTCTCCATCTCCCCAGTGGTGACTGGGCTCATGCTGACGCTGCTCTATGGGCGCAATGGCATTTTTGCCCCCCTCATCGCCGCGACAAACTTCCCGGTGGTGTTTGCGTTCCCAGGTGGGTTTTGGGGCTCCCTTCTCCTCCACACACGTTGAGAAGTGAGAAGTGGATCTGGTCCCTTTGCATTCCAGCTTTGCATACATGCTACACATGTGGTGCAGCCTGTGCAAGGCCGGCTGCCCTTCTAGCTGCACCCACCTCATTCACGGCCCTTGTCCAACAACCCCACACCCTCCCTCACAAATCCCACCCCACGCCCACACGCACCGCATCGATTGGTACCTCACCCCCTCTCACCCCAGCCGCCCATCCCCCCTTGCAGGCATGGCCCTGGCCACCCTGTTTGTGACCCTCCCCTTTGTGGTGCGCGAGCTCATCCCTGTGATTGAGTCGCTGGACACCGCCGAGGAGGAGGCCGCGCGCACTATGGGCGCAAACGAGCTGGAGGTGTTCTGGAACGTCACGCTGCCAAACATCCGCTGGGGCCTGATGTACGGCGTGATCTTGACCAATGCGGTGGGTTTGATGGGGGTGGTTGGGGCTTAGGGGGGGGTTGCCCAATGGGATGCATGGATATGTGCCCCAATATCTACCTGGGCGGATGGGTGGCGTGGTGGTGAGCAATGGGTTGGCATGCGGGTGTCGATGTGCCGCTAAGGAAGGGACTGCTGCCGAGACGTGGGTGGAGGTACTGGCCAATGCGGTGACTGTGGATGCGGATGGGTGGTGGTGGAGGTGTGGTTACTAGCCACCACAGTCCATGAATGGGTGAGGGGCCGGGAGCGCTGCACACATGCCTTGTCGCTACATTGAACCATGCAATCCAACACCTCCTGATCAGAACCCTAAGGAACCCCTCCCCCTCCCCCGCGCAGCGCGCCATGGGCGAGTTTGGCGCTGTGTCCGTCATCTCCGGCAACATCATCGGCCAGACCCAGACGCTGACCCTGTACGTGGAGAGCGCATACAAGGAGTACAACACGGAGGGGGCGTTCAGCGCAGCGGTGCTGCTGTCCTTCCTGGCGCTGTCAACGCTGTTCTTCAAGGCAAAGCTGGAGGAGATTGCAGAGGGGGAGACGCGGTCGGAAGGGTAGCGGGCCAGCCCTTGGTGTGCCTGCAGGCCAGGCTGAGCGTTTGCGTCAATCCGTTGGGTAGGGCAAATCAACACCACAGGGCTCTACCCTGTTTTCTTCCTAGCTAACAAGAAATAAACCAGGAACTTCAAGTAGACTGTACATGCTGAACTGCGTGCTATGGTCACCAGGGTGGACAGTGACTACAGCTTGCCCCGGCACCAGGCCCTGGGCCAGCTGGCTGCACTTTGAAGGTGGACACCAGACTTGCAGTATATTGAGCATAGTTTGGAATTCCTTATACATGTACTTTGGTCTTAAACTCGTAATTAGTCTAAGTTGCTCTTCAAGACCTAGTACCAAGGTTTTAGGAGCCCTGGCTCAGAGCCAGGGTTTGAGTCTGAGGTTCACAGCGTCACGTCATGCGCATGACGTCGACTCGGCATCGTGAGACGTCAAAAAATGGCATTTAATGGCATCGCGTTGAAACCATGAGATTGGCAAGCCTTGCTGGCCACCAGCACTGCGGCAGTGCTATCCACTGCCAAACCATGACTCGTGGTGATTTCGAAAGATCAGATCTCAGATGGTTTCAGATCTGAAACCTGGTTGGTCCATTCGATCGATCAGAGCTGATCATCTGAAAATTTCATTCTGCAGTCGAGTTACAATTGTTTATATCAATCATTGTAGTATCCTGCCAGCCTGAGGCCAGTCATGACATGTTGCACCAGCAAGTTGCCATCAAGAAAGAAAGGGGACGCACAAAGGCGTAGTTTAGGGGCCACTGGCATAGTATGATCTTGCTATAATAGTGCAATAAATATTGTAAAATGCAACATGACTGATTCAGAAGGAGATTATTAACATCCTTTAATAAAAGGTATGAACAGTCCAATTGGCCCAGGCCAAATATGATTTATTGCCTAAATCCTGATCTTGACTATGTTGACGGATAAAATTCTTGGCATTCAACTTGAAAACTGCAGTGGGCAAAACCAGCCGGGTGACAGTGACTGGAGTAAACTGTTACTAATAGGGGGACACAGACGCAAGCCACAGGGCTCACACCAAGGCGACTTCAGGTCACGAGAAAACATGATACCTCTGGAACACGCTGCTCACAGGTGCACCACAGCAGGGTGTATGGCCCGCACGATGAACCCCTTGGTGGCCACATCAGCCACCCACCCCCCACCCCCTGCATGCCTGCGGGAGGTCATGATCCCGCGACGCAGGTAGCTCACCACGTCTGGAAACAAGTTGCGGTGCAGGATAGCGCCCGGCACATGGCCGTCCCCCACGTGTAGCCCCACGTTGAAGCACTGCGCCTGCGCCCCCCCTGCGCCACTGGCCTGTGTCAGGTTGGCTATGTCCTCCTCTACAAGGCGCTGCACGGTGGAGGCAGCCGCCTGCATGCACACACAGAAGGATGATTGCCTGGGGTGAAACGACACCCGCTCGGTGTTGCGCCACCAACCGCAGCCAGTGCAACAGCCGCTTTCAAGGATAAGCCGCCGTCCCCATCGACATAGAGGCGTGAGCCAAGTTGTGTGCTGATCTGACACTTGTTGCTGCCACAAGGTGCATGGGACTGGTGGCAGCGGGGTGCATGGCGTGCACTGAATGCTGGCCATCTTGAGCATGCGACACAACCAGCCACCCGTGCTACTGCACCAGGACTGCAGGCGAATGTGCCCTAGCTGTGATGATGCCTGTGACTGTCGCCGCACCTTGTCATCTTCCATTGAAGGGCCCCCCCCTCCTAGCAGCAGCACCCCCCCTTGGTCATCGTTCATCATATACCCCCCACACACTCCATCCCTGAAGCATCCCTCCAGGCGGGCGCGCAGCTGCGGGTCAACCACAGTGTCATCCTGCAGGGGAACACACAACTATAAGCTGCATGCTCGTCTGGGATATAGAGAATAACCAGCACTGAAATTAACATCAATCCATGGGGGAATATTGAATGACACATCATGCAATAGCAACATGGCATGGGATACCAGCCAGCTTTCATCAGCAACCATGTGTGTTGTGTGCCACCCACCCTGGCAGACGGAGCCTGAGCTGCACACACGCACACCCACATTACACGCGATCCACCTAGATGAGGAATGACAGGGGGACACAAGGTATACCATTCTGCCTGTCGTGCACATGGAAAGAAAGCAGGCAGACCCCCTTTCCAGCTGTACAGTCATGCTAGCCGGGAACAAGGCCAGTGCGTGCAAACAGCTTGTACCCATGTTAGCAGGCCATGCGCATCCCATGCAAATGCCACCACTCCAGCCCATGCGCCATCGCCTTACCTTGACCCACATGACCATGCGGTCCCCCTGTGCCTGTGCGCGCATGATCAGGCCCAGGAGGAGCACAGCACCGCAGTCCATGGCCATACGGGGATCCCCACTGCACACAACATGTTTGCTTACTTCCAAGTGATAATATCCACTTTTGCTGGTTGCACTGAAGTTGGTAGCAGCGAGTTCATACATGGGCAAAAGTGAGGTGATGATGATGACAGCCAATTTGGGTGCCAATGGCACGCCTGCACATGCAAACCTACGGCCTCGCAACACTTGCAAAGGTGAAAGGCTTTGCAAAGCCCACCTCTATACCCTGCTGAGTTTGGTGCATGCACGGTGACCTTTCTCAAGGTGTGCAAGGGTGACTCCCCAGCCCGCCGCACTGCACTGCCCCAACGCATGCTGTGTATCACTACTACTGTGAGAGTCCTGCCTTGCTTTGGCGCCCATGCCACACGCCGCCGCCGCCGCCATGGGCGCATGCAGCCCCGCCCACTTCACCCCGTCATCTATGGACCACCAGGCCGCCTCAATCCCTGCGCTGCCCAGGGCCTCCCTCAGCTGGGACAGCTTGGCAGGGTCTGTGGTGTTGTCCGCCCTGGCGCTCAGGATGTGGGCCTTGTGCGGCAGCTCCACAGCAAGGGGTGGGGTCACAAACTCTGGAGCAGGGGAGGTGGAGCGTGGGTGGAAACACAAAAGGATATACCATGTCGCAAAGCTGCAGTTAAAAGAGAATACTTTTCAGAACAGCTAGACTTCCACAGCGGCGCTTCAACACCAGAACCCAGAACACCCCTCCCCCCGTTTGGCGGTGTGCACCCTTTTCCCTCCCCACGCCCCGGCGCTTACCCCCCCTGCACATGGGCAGGTGCAGCCCCTTGGACAGCTGCAGCTGCGCCACCGGGTTGTGCACGCATGAGGCCATCAGCTCGCGGCACTGCCGCTGCCTCTTGGAACTCAAGGGGTCAGCGCACTCCTCAGGGAAATAGTGCGGCGGCCGGAGGCCCAGCAGCACCTGCAGGCAGTGCGCAGGTAAGGCAAAGGAGCAAGACGAGGGTCAAACGGGTGCAGCAAGACAAATGCATGAAAAGACGAAGAGAGACCTACGCAGCGTTGTGATTGTTCAATCTTGACGATCTTATCACGGAACAGTGCCAGACAAGCCTTTTTTACGCGAGGCATGCTGATTTGGTTTCAAAGCTTTGCTTACAATAAGTATCATTGCATTGTCCCCCAACCTGCAATCTCCCTTCCGTGCCTATTATGCATTTCCTTATCCTACTTTATCCCAGTACAGAAAAACAATGAATATTCTTTTGCAAGATAAAGTAACCTTGTCCGGTGACAGATAATAATGTTGCCTACCTATTCCTTGTATGTGACTTGATGTGACTTGTATCAAGGAGCGCCTGTATAAGGGTGCTGCTGCGTGATGCACGTGGCTGCAGTAAACCACTTATGCACACTTTTCTCTTGCCCACCTGCTTGTGGAAGGTGCGCATGTAGTTTGCCGACTTGAGCGGGTGCAGCAGCGCCGCGTCAAAGTGCGCCCGGTGCGGCGAGCTCTGGATCATGGGCCTGAATTGGCCGTTGGCCTCCAGGGCGTGCTCCTGGATGTGGCCCTCGTTGATGTACTCGATCATGATCTTCACAAGGCCGGGCTGCAGGGGGTGGGGGGCAGCTTCAGGGCCATGGGTGGGGGGTGAGAGGTAGGCAGGTGGAGACCGCCATGGCAGTGATAGTGCAGGTAGTGCCGTGGAAGGACCGGTACCTCGTTCAGCCCGTTCTACCATATGGGCTATATTGGATGTGGCACTTTTGGACCATTACATGACATGATGGTGAAAGGTTGCGGCATTGACATGGCAGCACCCTCAGCACAAGCATGCAATGCATTCACACGCGTGCAGGGCAGGCACCCTTTGAAGTGTGCCCCAACGCACAAGTCCTGTGCACAAGCAACCACACGAGCACAGTGGATGACACTCGCACATCACCCTGGAGAGTACCAGCAGCATGCTACCCGGCCACCCACACACCCTGCCGCACTTCACTTCCCTCCCCTGTCCCCTCAAGCGCACATGTGAAGTAATTAAAGGTAATGCCCACCCGCAGCGCCCGTGCACCCCTGCACAGGTCCCCGCCGCCCCCCCCCCACCCACTTGGCCCCCTCACGCCCGCCTCCTGCTTTCCTCCCCCTGCGCTGCCTTCCTTGTAAGGCAGTCAGGGCAAGGGAGAGGGTGCGCACCTTCGTTAACAGCTCACACGACTCCTTGGCCGCGCGCCACCAGCACCTGGCGGTGTTGGAGTCGCTGTGCGGACCCACGATGTCGTGGCGGCAGCCGCCTATGTGCTTCCCCGCCGCCGCAAGCAGCGCGTCATGCACAAAGTAGCCCATGCCCTGGCAGTAGGGCTTGCTCAGCCCCAGCGAGGCCAACCCCTTCCTGCCAAAGGCCTGCGCCCCCACGTAGCGCCTGCCCTGCTCGCCCATGGCTGCCAGGCTGACCACCACCGCCGCCCACCTGCGCGGGTTCACGTAGGTGTCCCCGTCCGTCTTGAGGTACCACTGGTAGGTGCCCAGGTAGTGGTCGTGCAAGTGCTGCCACAGGCTGAACTCCTGCTGGACGGGGGGGTAGCCCTCCAGGGCGTCCACGTAGATCAGGCGGTTGCCGAAGCTGCAGGGGGGGGGATGCGCCGGTCAGGGTTGTGGGTTATGGACCACACTAGCAGGGAGCTTGCTTTGCGGCAGTGCATGCGCTCACCCAGACACTTAACAGGATTGCTTATGTATTACGTGTGTATTGCGTATGTATTGTGTGCGTGCTTTGCTGCTCGTCACCGAAGGGGCGCCCACCATGGACTGACAGTTGGGCCAACTACTTGGTGTCAAGACCCAGTGGAAGCGATAACGGCCCCAGCTGGTCGCTGCTTTTGCCTGCTGAGGCCCAGGTCACCTACGTATCCTAATGCATGCATAAATGCATGCATAAACCTGTGTCGTACTGCACGGTGACAAATTTTGGCATTCAACCGATCCAAGTGCGCATGTCACTCCCGAACACGCCAACACCCACACCTGGACACCCAGGCACGCACCTTATGCCTGTCCCGCTTAAGACCGTGTCTGGTGTTATCCATGATCGGGGCCGACTGGTGGAGTTGCTGGGTAGCGCGAACACCACGTCTGCAGGTACCAAGGGGATCCAAGTGCGCAAGGCAGCGACTCCCAGCGATAAAAGGGCCGGCTCGTTTATTTGCACAATAATCAGGATGTGTGGGGACGGACACACAGGGATGCACAGGCACAGCAACGTTGCTTGGACCAGCAACGGCCACCGCACGATCATGGTGGGTAGGCCTGCATAGAGATAGATACTTGCATAAAGATACTTGCTCGCGGTGGTTGACTAATGATAACAGCCGTTACCCAAGCACAACCCTCAGAGAAGTACTATGCTAGCTTTGCTAGCAGGGTTCTATTTGACAAGTTGCCCTAAACTAGGGGGAGGCAAACCCCTGTACAAACCTGCACAAAAGCTCTATAGACACACGTTGCGGAGCTTACACCACCCGGCTGGGTTGAGTTGAGTTCGGTAGCGGCGAAGCTTCAACCAACTGAAGATGGGTGGTGAAGCACCATATGCGTATGTCACCCCGAGCCCCGGCAGTCTGGCACGGTCCCTGATGTTACAATGGCACTAAGTGGCATCAACGGTTCGTTGCAAAAAAGAGGAAACCCTCCCATGGGACACAAGGGGGTAAATATCAGCCACCACAATAAAGCAAGTGCTATCATCAATGGGTGGGTACACCCCTGGTGTGCTTGAAGAGCATGTACACTGAGAGAACGCTTGAGGCTCCCCGTACCGTAACAGTGCACTTTACAAAGCACTGGGCAACTTGCACACTAGGGTTGCATAAGTGGTAGCACATTGCTGGCGGTTGGCGCCTGTGCGGGGTTAATGAGTGGCGGGTTTGCCATGGCACCAGCCAGATGGCACCACACCATATCATGGGGCAGAGATAGGAATGACACTTTTCAACTGCTAGCGACATTGCCCTGATACAGTTTGCTTCAAAAACACGCCACCAGAAAACTTGGCAGTACAATTATGTGGTGGGGGTTGTGCGGTTGCAGGAGGTGTGGCATGCGGCCCAACGCTGCCTTGGCCTGGCCGGCACAGCTGCAACACAGCTGGGGAGCTTAAAACGCCCTTGGCAACCAACGCCCTGCCGCCTGGTAGGTGGGTGCAGGCGAGGAGGTTGGACGCCGCTGGGACGCCGCTGCAAAGCACAGCCATCTCGGCTTGCGCCCTGACTTCATTCTGGCTGGTGCTGTGGAGCTGTTTCAGGCACGTATGTGCCATACAGCTCGCCGGCCACCTGCAACAAGCAAGGAGCACAGTCAGACCGCAGGGGGAAACCACACTCACATGCATGCAGCACCGCCCCCTCCCCCTCCCAAATGCCATCACCTGCATGCGCCATGCCCCTCTGCGCCAAAGAACCCCGCATGCGCCCCCCATCCCCCCCCTTTCGCCCCTCCCCCCTCCCCCCTCTCCCAGTTCACCCCCCCAAAACCCACCCACCTGCAGCGGCTGCTGGGCCATTGCCCTCTGCGCCATGACCACCTGCTGCGCAGCCTGGTGCGCGTGTATCTGCGCCGCCCCCGCCGCCAGCCGGTAGTTGTACGCCTCCAGGTCCGCCTGGTAGCGCAGCTTGTCCTGGTTGCTCATGGCGATGTAGGGCGCCTTCTCGTCCTCAGCGGCACGCGACCACATCTCGCCAACTGGGGAAAGGGAGGGGTGGCGGTGGTGGGGGGAGGGGGACTTAAAAAACGCACATCATAGGAACAATATGTGATCATTGGCAAGAGGTGTCACTGCATCTCGCCTCGAGAGCATGTAAACATACTATTTAATCATGATATAGTGGTATCTCTTACAACATGTTCAGATTACTTGTTAGATAGTTACATGCATTCCAGCAGATACTACTTGTGCATTGGAATTATATTGTCAACAGCACATGATGGGGGTCGACGGAGTGCGCAGCACGCTGAGGACAGGCTCCCAACCCGCATGTGCAGAAAATTCCCGTCGTCTCACGAGAATAAATGCGGTGAACGATAGCAGAATTGTGCATGTAGCCAGGGTCTAAAATGGCTATGATCTGTAACGAATTCAAATCCTTCCCGTGTACATTCCCTAACCTTACTAACGTCCACATGGCTGATAGCAGGAAAATACCACTGTGACCCACCCACCTCCACCCACCAAACATGTTTACACCTGGTTGAAAGAACCTGCACTTGCCACTGCCCATCCACACCCACCCGTGCACCCCACTTATCCACCCTATGAACACCTAGCACCCCACCTTTCTTTGTTATGTCCGCCTGGCTGAGTGAGGGGAAGGCCTCCTTGGCCTTCACGCGCGCGTCAATGGAGAAGAAGTTGAAGGGCGTCTTGTTGGGCTTGGGGGCAAGCGGGTCTCGGTTCTTGTCACCCTGCGGTAGGGGGCAAGGGGAGGGCGGTAGGTACATGGGAAACAGCCAGCAGCAGTCAGTACAACCAGCCAGCCTTGCATCAGCAGAGCAATACACGAGAACATCCATACCAAAAACTCTCATTCCCAGTCCCTGGTTTATGTGCCCAGAACAGAAACCCGCATGGAATGCCCCAACTCCATGCCCCTACAGGCTTCACGCATCACTGCGACAGCCCCCGTGACTTCCTCCCCTCCAACCTGCCCACCCACCACGACCCCCATCGCCACCCACCCACCTCTGCCCCCTCGTTCTTCCTGGGCCGTCCTGGCCTGCGCGGCTGTAGCGGCTCATCATACCCACTGGGCTCGTGGTGCAGGTGCTCGGGGGGAGGGAAGTACAGCAGGCCCTGGAAGGCGTGTGGGCCCACGCGCGCAGTCACAAAGTACCCGCAATCTGTGCGTGCGTCCAGGGTGAGCGAGCCGCGTGATCCAACCAGGGAGGGCTCGGGCTGGCCGGGCGCTGCGTGGGCGGGGCCATGCGCGTTGGGATGCAGGGAGGGTGGCTGTTGCAGTGTTGGGGTTGGGGTCCAGGGCACTGAATTTGCGTCACTTCCATGTAGTGTGCGAGGCGTCCAGCTTATGTCCAGGTTGAAATTCTTGGCTACCCCTCACCCTAATCCAGAAGCGGAGACTTTTTGAACCACCGTTCCAATGTGGCGTCAACCAGCCAGTGCCACTCACCGCTCTCCCATCATGCCATATTGAAATATTGGCATTTATCCGGCTCAAAGACGAGAGCAAAAAGTGGAAACTATTTCTCACCGCCAAGTACACGTTAACGGCTAGACAGGCGTAGCTGTTGTGATGCAGCGCACAGCGTTGTGGTGCATAGCCTCCGCAATGCATAGCACTTGCGATGCTTGGCGTTTGACATGCTATATCCATGGCAGTTACATGCATAGACAAAGTATTGCACAGTCAGCGTGATGCTTGACAACCTAATTAATCTGCGGCAACTCAATGCTGTATTAGCCCCCACATGCCGAGGATGTCATGCATATGCTCGGCTGCAGCAGCGTGCTGAGTGCGTCCTCTTCTACCCTAAGCTGGGGCAGTGGCAGGGCTCACCTGTGGCCAGCGCTACCAGCGCAGTGGGTGCAGAGTGTGGCAGGGAGGGGAAGCTGGTCATCATCACGTCTGTCTTGCGCTTCTTGGGCGTCTTGGCCTCGCCACTGCGCGTGCCGTTGGCTGTGGGACAGAGCACAGCCACCTCGGTTTTCTTGTTTTGCCAAATATGTGCAGACCAAACACTGGTGGAGCTCTATGTTGATAACCGTGGAAATTGGAAAGAGGTGCCAGTCAACATCCTAGGCACCAGACGTGCAATGGGGTGGGGAAGAAATGTCAATTATGCGGGTGCACGCTGATTTGGGGTTGTTTAAAGAGATGTACGCTTGCATGTTTGGCCTACCATCTGCCTTGCTGATCTGTAAGGGGGGCTCTACCCTGTGCCCTGAGACCCGGTGGAAGTAGATCTGCTCATAGTCCCACAAAAAGGTGATGTACGCCTTTCTTAGGGAAAAGGAGACTGAGGTGATGGTGTCTGGGAAGCCAAACGGCTCTGCAGCCTCCTGCAATAACAGGGCAGGGTTGTAGCTAGGGTGACATGCTTGGGACAGCTGGGGAGACAAGCATGGGGACAGCTAGGGTGGGTGGGTGGCAGAGGAGCTTCAGGGTGCAACCTCTACTCCCGAGCACTTCAGCCCAATAACAGGGGTGACCACAACAGCAACGTACGCCAGTTTCTTGCAGGTTGGGGAGCACAAACTAGCAGCGTTCTTACCCTCCACAGCTTTCTTGAGATCACCCGTTGGCAACCACCTAGGCTGCATACGTTGCGGTAGAGCATGTGCAGGTCCAACTCCTTGCCACCAACCCGAGGTACTTTGTCATGGACGCCTATTTCCGTCAAAACCTTTGTCAAGGTTGCTTTGAACAGCTCGGGACTAGCACTAACCGCCTCGTGGGTGGCTTCAGGCAGCGGGTAGCCAGGCGTGACAGCCTCAAAGGGCACGGCCAGGTCCTCCATTCAAGGAGGCGATCGAGGGGTGAACTGTTTGAGAAGAGGCCTAGAGGGATAGCCGGCGCGAGAACGCAGGTGCTGGGTTTGGGGTCGAACGAAGAATGCTGCTCAAGGGCCCAACCATTGCCAGCGGAGGGGGGGGGGCAACACGCTGTCAGTAATCAAGGGTAATTGAGGGCACTGCATCGTACAATGGTGTGTTGAAGCCTCGGTGGTGGTTTGTAACTTCGAAGTTTAAACGAGGGCATGGGGTGGGTTTTTTGTTTTTCATGTTTGGGACGAACGTGTTCCCCGCCATTTTGGTGGGCCATTATTAATGGCATTAATTCAGCTGTTTGAAACTTAAGTCTTAGCGAGTTGGTGCACGGCCTTTTAAAACTTTAGGCACCTCTACTTGTGTAGAACTTCCTCTTCTACCGTTGAACCCCGTGTGGCACCCCTCACTACTGATCCAGTCCTGTTGGCAGACATGAACCACTGCTGAAATGTCCCGTGACTGTCAACGACGCTGTTCGTCATGACCACACACCCCTCTCGTTGTGAACTGCCGCTATTTAGGAACAGATTTCTCAGGGCAGCCAACTGGTCAACTGCGGAAGATAGCCCCTCCGTGCCGTCCAGGGCTGGCAAGGCCAAGCCTGCCTTGCAAGCCTTGGACTTGAAGTCACTCCCTCGAGAAGACGCCCCAGTCGAGGAGCTGCAGCAGCGCAGAGAGAAGTTCAACTTTTACGACAAACAGTGCTCTGAAGTTGCAGCGGGTTTATACGTGGCCAGTGACTCTGTAGCCAGGAACAGAGAAGTGCTTCGGCAGTGCGGGGTGACCCATGTCGTGAACTGCGTTGGTTTCATATGCGCGCCTTACTTCAAGAACGAGTTGACGTACAAGGTGTACTACCTACAAGGTAACACGCTGCACACACAACGTGCGCTTGGTCTCCCCACGGCTGAAGCCTGCCACTGCCAGGCCCCCATCCCTTGCCCAGTCAACCCTGATACTGTCTGCCTTTCTTTGATAAGAGGTCTTTTGCGTTGCAGATAGTCCTTCCGAAGACATAACATCCGTGCTGTATGACGCGTTTGACTTCATTGAGGTGCGTTGTGAGACTCTCAGAGGATCAGATGCTGTCATCCAGTAGTCACAGTGGTTGACCTTCACCCTGTATTGGGGGCCCTATCCCTGGTCACTGATTACCATACTCTGCTTGTGAAGCACACTCGTTGGCACCCAGGGTTCGTGTGTGTGTATTCATGCCAGACCTTCTAGCCAATGCAGTGTCAAGTTTGAGCGCACACCTGTGGGTAACTGACTGTATATCGGGTGCCCGTTGAACTTAGCAAAGCCCAACCGACCAACTCCTTCGCACCTCTGTCCAGGCGGCAAGGCGCAATGGTGGCCGTGTGCTGGTCCACTGCTCGCAAGGGGTGTCCCGCTCCGCTACCCTGGTGGTTGCCTACCTCATGTGGAAGCTGGACCAGCCATATGACCCAGTGTACACAGCTGTCAAGGCGATTCGGGGCATAGCCAACCCAAACATTGGCTTCACTTGCCAGGTATGTAGCAGCTGCACGGGTTCAGGCACTGCTGGGGAGACATGCGTGCGTCAAGTGCAGTGCATTCACGGCCGAAAGCGCAAAGCATGTACTGACCAGGTGCCTGCCTCACATAGGCCCCTGCTGGTGAGGTCACCCTTGGGCGCACCAGCGACCTGTAGAGCGCTCACACCTTGCGCCTGCAGCTTTGGCAAGGAGCTGTTTCCTGAGCCAACCCCTGTGTGTGTAGCTGCTCCAGTGGCACAAACGGCGGAAGGGCCCTGTGGACCGGCCTCGCCTGTACAAGGTGGCCAGCTTCTCCTCGGCAGATGCTGCGCTGCTGGTGCCGCGGCTGGTGGCAGAGGGGCAGCGCTCCCCTGCGCACCTGGACCGGCGGGGCGCCTACCTGCTGCACACGCCATCCGACCTCTTCATCATACTGGTGCGTGTCCTGCCTTGTAACGCACGGACAACCTGCTTCACATGCGATTGCTGGGTCCCTCACACAGCCTTGCAGTGCAAAGCACGAGCAAGGGCATGTTGTTGCAACACCTAGATATGGCCCTGTCGATACCATTTTAAAAAGGCGCACAACAGGGGTGTGAGTGGCAGCAATCCGTTTGCCATGCCGCACAGCCCCATGCATCCCCCCTCTTGGGCCCACACTGCACCTGCGATATGGCACCACTGGACACCCACCCACCCCACTGCAGGGCTCGCAATGTCCACCCGAATTTGTGGCTTGCGCCAACTCTGTGGCAGTCCAGCTGGCCACCTATGAGGGCGCACCCTCCGCCGCCCACCTGGTGCAAGAAGGCGCAGAGCCAGTCGAGGTGCAATCCTACATGGCAGACTGCGGCTTGTCCTGGGGAGCGGCCCCACATGTGGCCAACGACCTGGGTAGGCGCAGCTCTGACAGCCAAGGCAATGGGCTACGCCTGCCGCAACCTGGTGACAGAACGCCTCGCTCGGGGTCGGGCAACCCCAAGACGCCGCGAGAAGAGAGCAGGGATGGCGGTGTGGACGGCAGCCCCAACGTGCGCATGCGCAAGCAGCAGCGCAGCAGCAGGGATGCGGGTGCTTGAGCCGGTGAGGCAGCAAAAAGCTGGTTGCATCCAGGGTCCCAGGGGGATGCAGCCGGAGGGATGGCAGGCATGGACCATGCACAGGTGCAGCGGGCTGTGCACCAGCTTCCCATGCTGGGGCTGCTGCAATGGGGGCAGGTCTGGGGGCAGGTTCAGGTAGTAGCGCTACATTAGCAGCCAACGGGGAAGGCGCTCACCTCAACATGTGTAGCTGAGCAAGCAGGATGGCATCCTGGCAGCCCGCACAGACACATGTCACTTTTAGCAGCAGTGGCTTGTACTTCATACAGCATGTGCGTGGATACTCCAACACTGCGCAGCAGTGTAATGCACAGCGACCTGCAGCAGCAGGAGCCGTGCAGCATGCAGCATTTGACGAGCAGGCATGAGCAGGCATATATTGTTGAGGTTGCACAGGCTAATCACAAGAACAGAGTTGACTATGAAAAACAGCACTAGCCCGGCCAGCCACAGATTGTACTTCATTTGCTACACTGGTTTCATTTGTCCAGCTCAGCCTGCAGCACCCAATCGATGAACAGTTAGGGAGCTTTGCACCTGACAGCTTGGGGTAAAACATTTGCATGCATACATGGTGGGTTGCAAGCGACAGGTGACAGTGCAGGATGTGGCAGCGTCAATGCCATGTTTCTTGAAATTTTACATTTTTTAAATCAGCAAAATACGTGTTTTCGTTCCGATTGTACGATGTGGTGTTTGGAGCTATTTTAGGGGCGCGACCATTGGTTCCCGGCTTTATCTGTGTTCTTAACTGGTCATGTAGGCGCATATGTATGTACCGAGTCCGTCCTCTTGAGCAGGGTAACTTACCCTCAGGGGCCCTTCCTGTATCCAAACGGTTAGTATCTGATGCAGCACACAGCCTGAGCAGCTCAGCAGTGCTGACAGTGTAACTGTTGCACTGTGCATAATGTGGCATTATGGTCTCCAAATTGGATCATCCATGGTTGGATTGCGCTTCAAAGACGATCATTGGATAGAATCTTCCAAACATCGGATAGAATCATTCGTCTAGTAGAAAGTCCAATACTATTAGAAACAGAAAGTCCAATGGGCAGTGGCATTGCCATGGCATCAGGAGTCCAAGACGAGGCCAAATTGGTTGTCATGTCTTTCGAACGATCATCAAGTAGTGAATTTAGTGATGGCATCACTAAACTGCATTGCTCTAGATGGCTCCGGTAGGGATCCCTGTCGAAAGAAAGAAAGAAAGAAAGAAAGAAAGGGGACGCACAAAGGCGTAGTTGAGGGGCCACTGGCTCGCACCAGGGCACC
>JAULBX010026818.1:0-43176 GCA_032358255.1 Heterotrichella gracilis
GGGGGGATCTGTTGTTTATTGTAGGACTGTGGAGGTGGACTCGGGTGTGATGGTGGTGGTGGATCGAGAAGGGTGTTGAGCGGCATGTTTGCGCAGGTCTACATGTGAGGTAATTCTGGGCCAAGACTATGGTCTGTAAACCCTAAACCCTAATTCCTACACCATTGAACCCTGCTGTTTCCCAGGGCCGCTACTCCATGGTTGGCAGCAACATCTGGCTGGGCCAGGACGATGGTCTTCAAACCCTAAACCCTAAATCTTAAACCCCTATATCCCCCTGTGTTCAGGGCCGCGACTCACTGGTTGGCAGCAACATCTGGCTGGACCAGGACGATGGTCTGTAAACCCTAAACCCAAAACCCTAATTCCACCTGTGTTCAGGGCCGCGACTCAGTGGTTGGCAGCAACATCTGGCTGGGCCAGGTTGATGGGCTAGTAAACCCTAAACCCATACCCCTACATCCCTCCTGTGTCCAGGGCCGCCACTCCGTGGTTGGCAGCAATATCTGGCTGGGCCAAGACTAATGGTGTGAAAACCCTAAACCCTAAACCCCTTATTCCTTCTGTGCTCAGAGCCGCTACTCCGTGGTTGACAGCAGCATCTGGCTGGGCCAGGACGATGGTCTGTAGTCTCTCAACCAAAACCCTCACCCTAAACCCTACATCCCCGTGTGCTCAGGGCCGCTACTCCGTGCTTGGCAACAACACATAGCTGGACCAGGACGATAATCTGTAAACCCTAATCCAAAACCCTCGGCCTAAACCCTACATCCCCGTATGCTCAGGGCCGCTACTCCGTGGTTGGCAGCAACATCTGGCTGGGCCAGGACGATAGTATTCAAGCCCTAAACCCTAAACCCAAAACCCTAATTCCACCTGTGCTCAGGGCTGCTACTCCGTGCTTGGCAACAACATATAGCTGGGCCAGGACGATGGTGTGAAAACCCAAAATCCTAATTCGCCCTGTGCTCAGGGCCGCTACTCCGTGCTTGCCAACAACACATAGCTGGACCAGGACGATGATCTGTCAACCCTAACCCAAAACCCTCGGCCTAAACCCTACATCCCCGTGTGTTCAGGGCCGCTACTCCGTGGTTGGCAACAACATCTGGCTGGGCCAGGACGATGGTCTGCATACCCTAAACCCTAAACCCTACATCCCCGTGTGTTCAGGGCCGCTACTCAGTGGTTGGCAGCAACATCTGGCTTGGCCAGGACGATGGTCTGTAAACCCTAAACCCAAAACCCTAACCCCAAAACTCTCGGCCTCAACCCTACATCCCCGTGTGCTCAGGGCCGCTACTCTGTGGTTGGCAGCAACATCTGGCTGGACCAGGACGATCATCTGTAAACCCTAACCCAAAACCCTCGGCCTAAACCCTACATCCCCGTGTGCTCAGGGCCGCTACTCCGTGGTTGGCAGCAACATCTGGCTGGGCCAGGACGAAGGGCGGGCGGTGCGGGACCAGCTGCTGCCCAAGCTTGAGAAGACCAGGGGGGAGGTGGAGGCGCTGCTGTTTGAGGTGGTCACGCTGGAGGTGAGGCGCAAAACCCTAGGGTATTACCAGGGTACTGGATGCTGAAAACAAGGTCAAGGGTTTCAGAAGAGTCATTTTTTTTTTTTATGGCCGGGACTAGCTGCTTCCATAGCTGAATGAGGCCAGGGGGAGGTGGAGGCGCTGCTGTTTGAGGTGGTCACGCTGGAGGTGAGGGGCAAAACCCTAGGGTGTCACTGGTAGGGTTCCTGGTGGTTGTGTGTGCAGTTAGGGGTTTGGGGTTGTCGCAGTGAAGGGTGACGGTGTACTGTCGTTGGTCTTGTCCATACTTATTGGCAAATAAAGCCAAAGTGCCAGGCACTTTTGCACATGCGGCGCCAAGCAGGTAGGCTCCTGGCTCTGGCTCTATCATTTGTTGACATTTTGGGAGCTGAGGCTGATCCTGCTGGGTCAAGTGAATGGGAGACTAAAGTTTATTGCATGGTACTCAAGAGCGGCTTGTTACCGGGGTTCTTGTTTTCAATTGCGAGCGTTAGGGGCATTGGCTTTCTTGTAGGTCAAATAGGGCTATCACACTAACTCATACCCTTTTGCTTTTAAGGTACAGAATTCACCTTTCTCAGGTAAATTTCAATCCCTTGACATGTGCTCGACAACAATTGTCAAGTACTATGGTGTGACTGTGGCATTAGGCGATTGGTAGGTGGCACATGATAATACTAATATCCATTTTCTCACATCTTAGTAAAATGCTTTTATATTAACAGCCATGGGTGTGGCTGTAGGTGGCAGTCGAGAATGATGGCACTTGGTAGAACTAACATCCGTTTTCTCACATTTTTTGAAAAATGCTTATATACATGTACATGTACCTTTTATGTATGCTATATTTTTATACCATGGTGTGGCTGTAGGTGGCTGTTGAGAGTAATGCCGATTCAGTCAGCTACTCCACACTGCTGCCTAAGCGCTGGGCAGAGTTCATTCGCAACTGAGGGCGCAACCACGCACGCACGCAGCTGGTAAATACCGTAGGAGGGAGGTTGCATGGCGTGGAAGAATGGTGTTATTAGCTGTTTCGTCCCAGGGTGTTTTCATGCTCGTTCTGAAGACGTGGAAAGGGATAATGGTATTATTTACTTTATTTGGGAGGAATTGATTAATCTCTTTTCACTTCTTGAACATGTCTCTCTTTTGAACATATAGCTCCATATAGTCCTAAAATTTGAAAACTCCGATTTCTTTTTGTGCATCCCCGGCGCAGGTGTCCCTGGCCACCAAGGGGGCGGATGCGGTGTGCCTGGCAGAGCTTCTGCCTAAGCGCTGGTCAGACTTCATTCGCAATGCGCCAATGGAGGAGGTGAAGCCGCTCGGCACGCGCCAGATCGGCGGGGCAATCATCTAGCAGTGGCGGGGCAAATCATCTGGTAATGGCCTTTAATCGATGCATTTTGATCCGCAATGCGCTGATTGGTGGAGTCAAGGCGCTGGGCGCTCAAGTTATATGTGGGGCAATTGCCAAGGATGGACCTTGGGCTGAGCCGCTGGGCACGCGCTAGATCAACGGGGCCATCGGCTAGGACGGTGAGGCATCGTGGTCCAATTTTCTTCCGCGATGCGCAGAGTGGACCTGGACGCGCTGGGTGCCCTAAATCCTGAAACCTATACCCTCAATGGCCCCGCGTGATGTCCAGGGAGGGTGAGATATTGCCTGATTTCCGATCCAGGTGGCAACCCCTCGCCCACGCAATATTCCCCCCACCTCACAGTGTCATGTCATGACTCCTGGTCATGGGCGCAGTGTCACTTATTGGCAGGTAATACCATACTATGCCCAAGTGCACAACGGTATTGGACAGTCACCTCACCTGGCCGGGACTCGGGGTACCCGTGTCACCTCACCTGGCCGGGGTACCCGTGTCAAGTCACCTGGTCGGGACTGTCTGACAGCTCCGCCTGTCCCAGGGGCTGGCAGACACCTCCACCTGTCCTAGGGACTTGAGAGAGGCCCTTCAGATGTCATTGATAGCCTGATTGCAATTCCGGTCTTAGACCTAGACTAAGCCTAGCGTTTGTAGGGGGTTTAAAAAGGAGTGTCGGATAGATCATTTCCAGCTCCAAGTCGTCACCATTGTCGGATAGTCAGACTCGTAAGCGTTGCAATTCATGAAGCTTGTAAGGATTAGCCTAGGATAGGCTGGCAAGTAAGGACTTTGTGGTGCACGCATGCTGAAGCTGGTCAGCACTGTCAACGTCGCAGCAGGGTTGGCCAATCCGATTGTGGCCACGTGCCAAATTATGGCCACACGCCAAATTTCCATGTCTACATTTAGGTTGGTCTAGTATCATGACGAGTGCTGGACCAGCACTCAGCCAGGCTGGACATTATTGATAGATGAAGGCAGTAGTTATTTTTATATCGTCTGATAGACGATTGTAACATGCATGCAATTTACCGTGGGCCAGGCCCAGGGCAAGGAACGCACTGCCACTCGGAGTCAAATTGAATGCAAATGTTACCGTATGTGGGCCAGAGTCACCGTGTCGACACGTGATCACTGCAGTCAGTCTCTCGTGACAGCGCCCTTCAATACTCAGTACCCCACCGGTACTGTACACTGTGCACTGTAACAGTGCACACATGGCATGCATGATGATGCCATGATCTTGACATGCGCATGCGCATGCGCATGCCACGTCATTGATGCATCATGCCACCATCAATACTCTGAATACTCTGGGAACCATGGGTATTTAATGGTATTGTACTGTATTGTACTGTACTGTAACATGTGTTCAACGCCAGCGTCGACTGGGCCATCAGGTCAGAAGTAGCCATCAGCAGATTCCCAAAGGTTGCTGGGTTTGCGTGCCACCCTGGCAATTCCCCGCTGATTCAATGCAGTGCGCATTTTCCAGGCAAACCTTTATCAGACTGACATGCATGCATACTGCATAGAGTCAGCGGGGATCGCCAGATTGCCACGCAAGCCTGGGCAGCAAACTTTGGGAGTCTGCTGATAGCGCTGACCGCGGGAAACCCCTCTAAAAATTTCATTGCTGCTTTCCCCAATTTGATCTCCATGCGTAGGTCACACTCAAAACCCTACGTCCGCTGGCAGCAACAGTCCCCGCTTTGGCCAATAATGGCGGCCCGGCAGGTGACTGTGTGACCAATGCAAGCCATGGCCAGCAGCTGTATAGCAGCAACTGAAGCACTCCTGAGCAAATAATTCCATATGTTCCAGACTATCTCCTGTCAGGCAGAGGACCTGCGATTGGTTTGTCAAAACTCCTCTTGCCCTTGATACTCTAAGGATTTTCAGCAACCGAAGTCCTCTGACTGTCAGGAAATAGTTTGGAACATTTGGTAGTATTTGCTCAGGGATATGCGCACAGTCTATCGTGTGCGAAAAGTCTATCAGAGACTTTTGTTCAAAAGGGGAAACCCCAGGGAAAGGCAACTTAGTGCTTAGCAGCATAGTTACCCTTACAACTACGCCTTGTTGGGGCATGCTTCCCTTATCTCTTTATATTTCTCATTTGAATTCTTTACAATACCTTCTTTTATTACAAGATTTACAAGTTGGCAGTCACAATCAGGGAGCCAACCGGGCTCGCAAGACTGTTGGAGGTGCTAATAAAATCATCCCGCTTACTAAACATCTGCGAATCAATGGAGCCACATTGGCCCCACATTTTCTACCAAAAATGCTAAACATATATATTATCATAAAAAAAAGAAAAAGCTGCGCGCTCGTTGAAGTGGCTGGGCTATGATCTGCACTTCCACCTTGGCCCATCAATCAGGGCTGACACCTATGAGGAGGGCCTTGGCCACACCCTCGAGGTGAGCTGGGAATAGATGTGGTTTCGACATGGGTTCAGAGCGTGCATTGTGCATGCAGGTATGTTAATCAGTGATAAATAATCATCTTTAAAATGAGTTTTAAATGCAGTACCATTTACTTATTTATTTGGTTATGTATGTATTTATTTGTTTTGTTTAAAATGCAAGTGTGGACCAGCTCAGCCCTGTCAAGCTGCTAAGTTACTCAAGTATGCATGCCGGCACAATCGTGGGTGAACTAGTATGCACATAGAGGGTGCTATCTAGGCATTGAAGACATCCATTTACATTCATGGTACAAGATTTATGTATCCCAGTATTTGTTTTCCAAGTCTTAGACACACGTGTTCATACATCATCAAGTTCCAGTTAGGTACATATGGGGTCTGACTACAGTCCTAATTGTTGCGTATTCATTTCCTTTTACATTCTAGCATGTGATATGATTCTGTGTCATTTTAATGGTATGGGAAACAGTGGACAGGAGGGCAGTGCCCTTTTCTTTGCTGAATTATCTTCCTCAACCCATGCACGTGTTCAAGGACCTGTTGCATAGACCTTCATTTTTAATCTTCTGTCTTCCTTTACCTGATCTCAAGCGCTTCACTGGTGAAGACTCTAGCATAATATGCTTGTGTATACTATACTCAAGCAAGCATACATTGCCAGTTGTCTCACGAAGCAGATCTACGAGGAGGTGCCCGTCACGACTGTGCTTCCCCAAGCCAGCCTAGCCATTAATATTCTTCAACCCTGGGTTTGCACATGATTTGTCATAAGTGCTGGGGACACTGTAGAAAAGTGTATGGGTGCCAATCTGCTCCTCCCAAGCTTGCTTTCACAATTATGGTTAATTGGATGTGTGTGCTCTGCAGAGGATTTTGACCAAATTTCATCAATCGGATGCTTGTGCCCACAGGCTTTTGGATTAGGTTTGATCGTTATTTGAGTAATTGGATGTCTGTGCCCTGCAGAAGATGGGGTCTCTGGCAGTTGCCATCGGCGCCAAGGAGTGTCCTGGGCAGGACTGGTGGGAAGCGGGCTGGTCACAGGCGATCGTGTGCCATCCATACTGTCGCGACTCGGGGGCAGCTGATGACTTTCTGGGGATGGCAGAGGAGGGCAAGCCAGCAGAGTTTCTGGTGGCACAGCTGCACATCTGCTTATGTTGGATTGCGTGGAGAGCAACTGCCCTAGGGATGGCTGATGAGCTTGTTTCGGTCCTCGAAAAATACCCCTTTGCGCCCCTCCTTCATACCCATGCTTTGAGCAATAAGATTTACGATGAGGTGCCCGCCATTGCTGAGTTGTGCAACTAGACAGTCTAGTCAGCACGGTGGGGATCCCCAACCAGGTGCTCGCATGTCACAGGGACTGGCATCAAGGGGGCTGTGGGCAACACGAAATCACCCAGATCCAGCACACCACCCAACGCCCCGGGCGCCGCGCCTTGGAGGTGAGAGCTTGAGCCAAAGCCCACGAGTACCAGCAGGGTTTAAGGTTTAGGGTTTAAGTTTGACCAGATAAGGGTTTAGGGCTTGGACCCATGGCCACCAGCGCGCCAGGCAGCACTCAGCCTTGGGCTAGCAGCAGGGGATGCAGCGGCAAGGGTATTTTTATGCCTGGCTGGCGGCAAACCCTAAACCCTGAAGGGCAGGATGTTGCGGATTTTCAGTTTTCATTAGCAATCATTGATGATGGGAAACTAATTCCTTCTTGTAATTACATCTGATGATGATCAATCAGAGGTCAACTGAACAATGCAGCTCCAAGCTGGCAGGTGAAACATGTCTTGCAAGTTGCACGGCATCCTGCAATTGCCCCGAGTCCGTCAAAGGCACAATGTGTCCTCACCCAGTATTGTGTGGTGGAATTCCAACAACTACAATTGCTATCATCACACTCTGTACAAACAAAAACAGCATGTAGGAGGCTGAGCCTGCCCCAATGAAAGCTCGGATTAATATTGTCAATAATTTCATGTGCAGCATGCCAATGCATCCAACTTGGATCACGATCATCCATCAAATATGTGCTCATTCTCAATGATTCATTCACAATTTCAAAAGTCGCCAACGGCTGTCAAATGTCAAAAACTCAAGGTTTTGAAGAGAGTCCCAGATGGTGCCAACTGCCCCAATGGTGTTCCCAACTGCCCTGCACCACCTGCCCAGCGCTGCAGGCGCTAGGCATGGTTGGTGGTGGCCCCGATGGTGCTGCCAACTGCACTGGCAGTGTCAGCAGCAGGCACGCCTTGAGGATTCACCCCACTCAAAGAGCTTTGAGCTCTCACCTGCGCCTTGCACCCGCGCCCGTCCCACAATCCATACAGCTACTCCGAGCGCCGCGCTGCCGCTGCTGGCCTGGAGCTTGCCCTGCGCGGGCTTGGGGTGCGCAGCGATTTCTCCCAGCTGGTGGTGCGCTGGAGGCTGGAGGCGGTGGGGCGGCTCAGGCGCTCGATGCGGGCGGCGGCGGCGGAGATGGCGGCGGCGGTGGGGGTGGTGGCGCCGCGTGGGGTGGTGGTGGTGCTGGTGGCGGAGCGTGAGGCGGCCGGGGCGGGTGGAGGCCTGCAGCGGCAAAGAAATCTAATGATTACAGGATTAAGCCTAGTCTAGTACTTTTCAGAGTAGATGTGTTTATGGTACATTACCAAAGATACCAGAATGCGATTTTGGTATCTGTCATAAGCTTTCTCAACTGTCTTCATGACAAGTTGCACATGTGGCACAAAAATGCAAGCGCATTGTTCCAATTTAGTGTTTACAAAATTGCCCAATGCAAGGTATGCAGTGCAGGAATATTCAAACAGATGAAGTTGCAAGAAAGGGCACCGCAGCAACACAGTAATGGTTATGTCTCCTGCCTGCCTGTAAGGGAGAGACGTCTATGTACATGTAAGGAAACAGAGTGAAGTGATCAACCTTTTTGAACCCTAAACCTTGATCCCTAGATTTTCCTGCCACTGTACCTACTTGGCAGCAGCTGTAGCCACAGCCAGGGGGGCAAGGAGTGGTGGTGGGGCGGTAGGGACCTGCTGCTGCGGAGAAGGTGGTTGCTGTGGCTGCGCCTCACTGGTGGCAGCACCGGTGGCAGCACTAGCAGCAGTGTCATCAGGTGTGGGCCGCCCATTGGATGCCATCATGTTGAAGATCCAGCTGTTGGGGCTGGGAACAGGCTTGGAGGGGGAGGTGGCGGCGGAGGTTGCTTGTGGTGTGGCTGCCCCGGAGCCGGCGCCGGGAGGGGTTCCGGGTTGTGGATGGGATATTGGCAGCAGCTGGCGGGGCTGGGCATGCGCCTGTGGCGGTGGTGGGGGCACTTTCAATGTATTACAAACTGTGTTAATGAAGATGAGTTTAATACTAAATTTGAGTTTAATAAAACAATTCTTGCAAACATGTGTGCACACTCACAGCAACTTTGGTTTTTCAAGCACCTGTTGTGGACAACACAATTTATGGGGGAAATTAATGTATGAAATGAAGGGGGGGAAACATTAGCAATCATGAACTGCGGCACCCACCTTCCTGGCCATTGCCACCAGCACCATCCCTGCCAGCAGCAACCACAGCAACCCGCACACCGTCCCAATGACGATGCCGGCAATCTGGCCGCCGCTCAACCCCGTGTGGTGAGGCCCAGAAGCAGAGGCAGGGCCGCCACTGGGGTCCACCACCTGGGATCCACCGTCTGTACTTCTGGTATCAGTGTTGACGCTTGAGGTGCCGGTGGGCGAAGGCGCAGGCGCATCACCCACCGGCTGGGCCACTGGCGACACCACATCGGTGCGGCCCACCACATCAGTCACCTGCGCAAAGACCAGGGCACAAGTGGAATGCTGATGGTATGCCACAGGCAGGCTTAGTGCACTGATTGACATGCCATGCCATGTGCATGCAAACATGTTGGCTTGTCAACACAGCCAATATGGTTGCATACATGTTAATCAACGGTAATGTGGGTGCACGTGATAACTTAACATCATGTTTCCAAAACAGCCCATGCATCTGGATGTACCGCACACAAATGCACCACATTGCACCAACTGCACCGGTGGACCTGGGTCATGCTCGTACAGCTTCACCTGTGAGACGCCCGCAAACCCTAAACCCTGACCCCTACACCCTCGTATGCCATGGGCAGACCATCCTCCCCCTTACCTTTCCGTTGATTGACAGCCCCTTGGACTTCACCTCCAGCCCCAGTCCCGCCAGGCCCTCATCCAGGGAGAAGTTGCTTGCCGCGTCTGCCAGCCGCCCAATGACCTTCTCCCACTGCTGTGTGACTATAAGGGCGGTGAGGGTGGTGGCGCTGGTGGCAGGGGCATAGGAGGGGGAGGTGGCGGATGGCTGCTGCTCATGCAAAGGGAAGATAAATGTGCAGTTTGTAAGCAATTTTTAAGCAAGTTAGTATACAGTGGTTGCTGCATGCGCCAGTGCAGGATATCAAGTCAAAGTTTATCTGGTTAAACATTCTTTATGATTTCCAGAAAGCAAATAACTTCATAATTGCCACTCGCTGATCAGTAGGGATGATTGTCCCCTACCAAGCAATGGCAGCCTGCCATTGATTAGGCGCTTGGCTTGAGAAAAAAAGAGTTTTAAGGTAGAAGTTGTAATTAGTTAACTTATAACTAATGAGCAGAAGGCAGGGCGTATCCACACACTTCCACTGTGTCCCTACCTGTGTGGGTGCCGCAACTGAGCCTGGTACCGGGAGCAGGGGTGTAATGGGCTCCATGGGGTCCCCACCAAATTGCGCCATGGTCACGCTGCCTGGGTCCACCCCCGCTGCGGCCGCCAGCAGTGCCGCCACCTGGTGCGAGGTGCGAGGGGCAAGGGGAGCGCAGGGGGCACCGCCTGGGGAGGAAAGGAGTAGAGTCAGTAAGTTGCATAATAAACAAGGCCGCAAATAGTGTTTAGGGTAGGCGTTTTTACTGAAACCTGTCAAGACTTGTGCCTCGCTGTGGGCAAGTAAGATACAAGGCAACCTGGTAAGATGCCATTGGCACATTGCGCAGCGTAAACATGGTCTGCTGGTCATAACAACCTGTAACCAGTGGATATTATACCCTAAAACCACAGGACCATCTAGATGAGTGATTAGAAACAATATGACTGAATGGCTAATACTGCTTGATTCATGGGTAGTCATAAATCCAGGAGAGGAGGCTGAGGAGCCAAAGGGAAGTGGAGGGGTCGCCACCTATGATGAATCTGGGAAGGGGAGCAGGTGAGCGAGGACCATACACCCTAACCAGCCTCCTTACCGACTGCCGTCAGGGTGAGGCTGACCACCACCACTTGGAGGGGAGCTTCCCAGTAGGGGGCAGGGGCGGGGGCGTGGCTGGGGCCGTGTGAGGGGCCGTAGCTTGGCACACCCCAGCTGCCATATGGACGGGGTGGGAGGGGGGCGTAGGGGGCTGGAGCGAGGTCTAGGGATGGATAGTGGATGTAGACCTCAGGGGGTGGGGCCTGGGGTTCTGGGGCATGGGCGGGGGCGCAGGGCTCTACCTCCCCTTCACCAGTTGTGCAGTACACCACCTGGACCAAAATGAGCATGCTATGCTTTAGTGACGTGCAAGTTTAATTGGAGGTTTGGGGGCCTCGTTTGCAATTGCTGACTGCACATGCGCACACATACAATCCACATGCTGTTTTTAATTCACGGCAAGGGTACAAACCTCATTGGGCCAACAACCTTGCACTGTCTCGCCTGGCCCTGTTCACAATACCCTGAATAGAAATACTCCATTATCAGCCAGATTAGGGTAATACATGGCCATGTCCTGTCTCACCTGGTCCTGTTCAGGGATGGGGTGCGGGTCGTGTGTGGGCTGCGTATGTGGCTGCATGTCGCACACCGAGATGCCCCAAGCGGTGTTGGTGAGTGTGAGGTAGGATCCCACTCCCTGGCAGGTCAGGTTCTGGCGCACGCCAGCGCTGATTGTCACGTCCTGCAGAATTTGGGTTTGGGTTTAGGGTTTATGGAGATGGTGGAGGTTAGGGTTCAGGGTAAATGGTCATGCACCTGGTTGATGCACAGGTGAAGCAATGGCAACAAAATAGACCAACACAGGAAGCAAAAGTGACGATTCTTACCATGCCTATACACCTATACCCTGTACCCTCCTACCTGTACGCATACTGGGTTGCCCACCCCCCCATGCCTGCTGTCATTGCCTAGGTGCAGAGTTGCATGGGCCAGGCCACCGCTGACCAGGGTCACGCCAGACACAAGGGACGGACCCTGCACAAGGGTTTTGATTTTAATCTAGGGCTTTGGATGCAGGGAGAGGTCCAGATGCAATGGTTGTGTGCTGTACATGCGCTTGCAACAAAAGGATACAAGGGAGGAAAGAAAGCATGGCACGCAGCCTGGCTTTGACCGTATACAGCTAACAACGAGGTGCGTCACAGTGGATTGAGGGGTTGTATGATACCAGGAAAAAACACCATGCAGGTAGCGGTGTAGTGTGTGGCCTCACCCCCAGGTACAGCGTGATGAACTGGCGCCCCTCTATGGCTGTGGCGGAGCACGTGTCACAGGAGGAGTCAAGGGCGGAGCCTGCAGTGGCTGAGGCGGCGGTGCTGGACTGCCAGATGGCAAGGGGGAGGTTGGTGGTGCCTGGGAGGGGAGGGGAAGAAACGGGAGTGGGGGGTGCCGTGAGGGGCGAATGTAACAAAAGTAGGGGAGGGGAGTCTTGTGGATTTAAAATTTGAAGTTTAGTGGGCATGGCGTCGCCTGCGGTGGCTGAGACAGGACTGCCAGGTGGCAACGTGCCTGCAGGGGAGGGGGTGGAGACATTCAGGATTTAAGTTCGGGTTTGGGGATCTTTACAGAAAGGTAGGGAGGGGAGGGAAGAGAAGGGGAGGGCGTGTCACATATCCACAGCAGGGGTGCTGGTGTGGGTAGATCATGTAGAGGTGGAGAGGTGAGAGGAGTGGAGGGGAGGAGAGGGAAGCCTGAAGCGGTGGGGAGGGGAGGGAGGGGTCACTGCAGTGGGCCTTTGTCACTGGCATATATAGTGAGCATGCACAGATTGTTGCCAAGGAGCGCCATCCCCAAGTGCAGTTGGTATAGGGACGCTTTAGGGGTTAGGTTGCCACGTCTGTCCCACACACGTATCACACGTAAGGTTGTGGAAGGGTCAGTGTTCATGGTTGGTGATTAGGGTTTAGGGTTTAGCACGGATCAGTACGCACCACACGTGAAGTTGTACACCTGGTCGAAGCCGTATATGCTGCCGCCTATCTGCGCGCAGGTGGGGTGCAGCGCCAGGAATAGCGCCAGCAGGGCCATCAAGAGAGTAGGGTTGAGGGAGGGGGTTGCACCCCGGCCAGTGGTCGAGGCCATTGCGCCTTGTTGAGGTAGACAGATGCCTTGGTTGAAGTTGGCAGATACTGCCAGAGGGAGGGTCAACGGTTGGAGACGATGGCTCAGGCCTGATAGCTGTTGCACGGGATTCTTGAAGGCTACCTTGTGGTTTTCTTGTGGTATGAAGACCTACAGGGTTGGTGAAAACAAAGTGAGTGGCCAAGCATGAGGAAGGGGGCGGGGGTTGACCAAGCGATCGTGGCTTCTTTAGGTAAAGAGAGAAAGGTTACAGGTACATGTAGTGAATCAAGAGAAATGGATAGCTAGTGGTTTACGGCACGAAAGGCCTACAAGGTCAACCAAAGTTGCGCACAAGCACGTTGCATGCAAGTACAGCAGTGCATTGCGCAAAGTGCAATGCACCACTGACTTTGTGATGTGGAGGAATAATAACACATATAAACTACAATCAAGGTGACACAAACACGTATCCTGTCGTGTGCAATGCAGCAACTGCAGTTGCAAACTGTCGTGATTCGTTGTGACATGGGAAACTACGCAACGGTTCCAACCCTTGGTTATAGCTGCCACCCGGTAACTGCTTCAGACTTCTAAATAATTATATTTGAAACTGTTGTGTGTGCGATGTACGGCACGCAGGGCAAACAGCGTTTTCTGAAATTAGGGCGAAGCCACCATGGTCAACCGTTGCATCACAAACGCGGGGAGCACACGGTTTGCAAATACAGGGCCTATGCCGCTTCCTATATGTGATAGTTCTTCAATAGGAAACTTTGTGTTATACAGTACCAAGGTATGCTGGTAACTGACGGCTGCGAAAAAGCAGGTCAGAGACAGGTTTTCGAAACCAGGTTCAAACCAACCATGCAGCCATGCCGTGTACCCTACCTACCTTGTATTACTTGAAGAGGACGGTTTGAGCTTCAGTAGGAGAGAAAGGGACAAACCACTTGAGTTAGTGAAGCCAGACTTTGAAGATGCTTCAAGCCTGCACCTTTATGCAGCGAATGATGGTGCGATGGCGGGAGTCAACGACGGTGATGACGCAATGGAGAGAACTGAAGGAGTTCAGATGAACCACACCAGTGCAAGAAAGCTACTTTCCAAAGGTGTCAAAATTGTCGTTGCGTGTGAAAATAGCCGATGAAGCCGTTGGAACGCCTGATTAAGTACTTCGGTTTTTCCTGGTTCCAGAAACCAGCAAGGCCGCCTAGGCGGAAAACAACGGCGGTGGCGGTGGCATTTTCGCGCCATCTGCTGGGCTGCAACAAGAATGACGGTCGTTGAAGGAAAGTTATATCGCGTGAACTTCAGGCTGAAAGCATAGAAGTCACACTGTTTGCACTATGTGCATATTGCCAGGCATCTGCCAGACGCATGCAGTGGAGCCATTGCATGCCACTGGGGGGCTACCATGCCACCATACAGCCTGCATGTGAAGCCTGCAAGTGCACGCCAAATAAACAGTAAACTTCCACCAAGTCCTAATTGGGTTGTGGTAAAATTTGCGTAGGACAACGTGCATGTTAATGCGTTACGAAAAGATGCATGCGTTGAAGGATGCATTGCAAGATGCATTCATTGAAGATGTATGCATAGGCCTGTCCGATGCATGCAATGAAAAGAGCGATTGTGTGCAACATCGTCAATGATCCCTGTTCGAAAATTCAATTCTTGCATATTTGTATCAAATCAGCCTTACTCGTGCGGGTATTGGTCGATTTGATGGCATCGTGTTCTGTTCTTTTACAGAGGGAGCCCACTCGTTTGCCTACAGGCGGGAGGCGAAACAAAGCCCCACAATTTCTCTGCGCCCGCATGCGCCCTCTTCCTTTCTCTACTGATGTCAACAACCAACAGTTCACACAGCACCCACCTGGGGTTTGTTATGCACGAATATGGTGTTGGCTCCAATGCATATGCCCGCATTGAGTGAGCTGTTGCAAAGCGTCACCAGCACACTAGCCAGAGGTGTATATTACACATAACCAGCAACCATACCCACCACACAACAGCACTGGGTGGAAGTCCTCCTAGCTGCCTGTTTGCCAAACCGTAGTTTTGGTCCTCAAGGGATCGGCCATGGCAATGGCAACCGTGTATGCTTCCCAGCGTATCACCACGCTGGCACCACAGCTAATCAGAGCTTGTGTCCTTGGTGTCTCACGTGGGCGACCCAGTGCTGGCTCGACTGTCCCCAGCAGCCGGGGTGTGCTGCGCAATGGACACCGGCGCCAACACCCTGTGATTGTCAGGGTGAGCTTTTCCCTCCTGCAACCCCAACCCGGACCCCAGCAACCCCAACCCAGACCCCAGCAACCCCAACCCAGACCCCAGCAACCCCAACCCAGACCCCAGCAACCCATTCTGCACCCTTCTGCCAAGTACCTGTGCTTCTGTGTGAGGTGACAAGGGCTTGGGTCTCTTGCAGGCTTTCTCTACAGGTCCCTTGTCAACCAACCACGACCCTGACTCAGGACCGGAGGACGATGGCACTGCCACCAGGACCCTCAGCGGGCAGTCAACAACAGACCCCAACCGTGATGAAGCGTTCAGAACCGGCAGAGTGAGTATGGAGTGCCTTCACCCTGAAATACCTCAGAGTACTCAAACTGAAACCGCCTCGAACTGCCCTAGGATCCGGATGCATGCTCGTGCTGGTACACTGGGCACATGGGGCACGGGTGTGCACTCACTGCTGCTCAAACCTACTCTGAAACTGCTCAAATCCAACCTGAAACCCATTGCTCAACACTCCACCAACAAAACCCTACAA
Organism: Heterotrichella gracilis; assembly: GCA_032358255.1. NCBI lineage: Eukaryota > Xanthophyceae > Tribonematales > Xanthonemataceae > Heterotrichella > Heterotrichella gracilis. The sequence continues at coordinate 15,458 of JAULBX010026818.1, forward strand.
CTCACCCTGAACCCTACTTAAGGGGCAGCTCACTGCCGGCATGCTCTCAGACCCTTCAACATTCCATCCTCCACCCCGCAGAAGGCCTCCTGGGAACAGTCGCCGCGGGAACGGAGAGGTGCGCTGCGGGATTAGGCGGCGGCGCTGCGTGGGCTACACTCAAACCCTAACACCTAAACCCTAACACCTAAGCCCTAAGCAGGAGACAGCGCTGCGGGAGCTCCATGAGCGAGAGGCTACACCTAATCCCTACACCTAATCCCTACACCTAAACCCTACAATTAAGCCCTAAACCCTGAGCAGGAGGCGGACTGCGTGAGCTACACCTAAACCCTCCACCTAAACCCTCCACCCTACGCAGGAGGCGGCGCTGCGTGAACTCCGTGCGCAAGAGGCTGCGGTGCGTGCCCAAGAGGCTGCGGTGCGTGCCCAAGAGGCTGCGGTGCGTGCGCAAGAGGCTGCGGTGCATGCGCAAGAGGCTGCGATGCAAGCCCAAGAGGCTGCTGTGTGTGCACAACAGGCGGCGCTGGCTGTGCATGCGCAGGATATTGCTGCGCAGCAGGCTGAGGTTGCCCTCAGGAAGCGCCAGGTGCAGGTGCGGGAGAAGCAGGTGGTGCGCACTAGAATTCAACCTTTCGAGTGTAGGGTTTGGGGTTTAGGGTACAGGGAGCGGCAGGTGCAGTGTGGCTGGAGCAGGGGGTGCACGCGGGATGCACCAGGGCTTAGAGGGACTTCTGCAGAGTCCAGAGTGTTGGGTCCATGACACAATTAGGGAGCAGGGCTGCACGCGGGAAGCACCAGAGTCCATTCTATAGGGTTGCTTGCTCTAGGGTGTAGGGTCAACGGGGCAGGCGGCCTAGTTGCCGTAAGGCGCTTTCTTGTAATCACGGCACAGCAGTGTTTTCCTACCTGGGCTGCTGCCCCCTGCTCCCAGGTAGGAAATCAGCCGTAAATCCTAAACCTTAACCCTAAATATCAAACCCTAAACCTCAAACCTCAACCCCATACCTCCCCCCTGCAGCTGCGCACCAGCGCCGAGTCTGTCCGCCACCACGCCACCACCTCTGGCACCGGCATGGAACCCTAAACCCTGACCCTAAACCCCTCCCTGCAGCTGTGCACCGGCACCACCTCTGGCACCGCCATGAAACCCTAAACCCCAAACCCTAAATCTCCGCCCCGCAGGTGCGCAACAGCGCCGCGCCCATCCGCCACCACGCCACCACCTCTCTACCACCTTGAAACCCTAATCCTAACCCTAAACCCATCCGCCACCACGCCACCACCTCTCTACCGCCTTGAAACCCTAATCCTAACCCTAAACCCATCCTCCCTGCAGCTGCGCAATGCCACCACCTCTGGCATCGCCATGAAACCCTAAACACTTACCCTACACCCCTCCCTGCAGCTGCGCACCGGCACCACCTGGCATCACCATGATCAGCGGCAGCACCTCCCCTGACACCGGCATGGCCCGCACCAACACCCCTGACACCCGCATGCCCATCACCGACACCTTAATGGAGCAGTTAGCAAAAGCGGGCCCAAACTCTCCACCGGTGGCCCCCTGGCCATCCAGTACAGGGGGGTGGCTTGCCTCCAATCTCGCACCCGCTGACCCACGCCCACGCACCAAAAAGTGGACGCGGGCTGAGATAGAGGCATCCTGCCAAAGGCTTGTGGAGGTGCGTGGGCGGGGGCGGGTGGCGTGAGGGTGGGGATAGAGCACTGGATGGACAGTTCCCAGCTGTGGTGCGGTTGGGGCAATGGGTTTGTAGGGCTTTAGGCAAGGGGTTGCTGTGTTGTTGAATGTGGGAGGGGGACAGGCTTTTGGCGAGTAAAACCCTTAACCCTGAACCTTTAACCCTAAACAGTGATCACTGAAAGGTGGGAGGGCGACAGGCTGTTGGGGAAGCAGTGCAGGCGTCAACCCCTTTTGTTCAGATTTATGTAGATGGGGAAATCAAATGGCTGTACTTCATCAGGAATCACCTCCAGCTCTTTTCCAGTGCTGCCTCTTAAGGGTCATCGGGTAGAGTTTTGAGTCTTGTCAAGTTGTGCTTCATATGATGTGACACATCCTTTTGTGATTCCGTGTCAGCCCCAGTAACCTGATCCACAGCCACAACCATAAAGTTTGAACCCTAAACTCAGAGTCAGACCCAGCTACCTGTTCCATACCCTAAACCTTAAAGGTTGAACCCTAAACCCCGAGTCAGATCCAGCAACTTGATCCATACCCTAAACCCTAAAGGTTGGACCCTAAACCCAGAGTCAGACCCAGCAACCTGTTCCATACTCATCCGCAAAGGACGATGCATGGGTTATGTCTAAAGATTTCTATTGATGCTTATGTTGGTTTCTTGCAGGCTGGCCTTTTCAGACATGCAGCAGATGTATTCATCAGGAATTACCTCCAGCTGTTCCGTAGTGCCGCCTGTTTAGGGTCACCGAGTAGGGTTTCGAGTCCTGTCATATTGTGCGTCATGATGTGACATATCCTTTTGTAACCCCGTGTCAGCCCCAGCAAGCTGTTCCATACTCATCCGCAAAGTACAGGGCATGGGGTAAGGTCCATGTCTCTAACTAATTTTTATCTGGGTTGGCCTTTTGCAGGCTGGCTTTTTCAGACACGCAGCAGATGACGCGCCTGCGCCTGAGCAGGATGGCGCCACCAGCACCCTCAGCAGGGTGTCAGTCAGTGGTGCCAGCAGCATCCCAGCGGTGCATGACGGCAAGGGCAACAATCGCAGCCAGCCAGCCAGCACCGAGGAGATGCATGACGACAACAGGTTCGTACCAGCAGTGCTTCCACTCTGGATCTATCACTGGATGGATATGCCGCTGCGGTACATGATCGGGACGGTGGACCTCCTGCACCTGACAGCTGGCCCCCTCAGGTGCCTGCTGAACCGCATCATGTTCAAGAAAGGGATGCAGCAAACGGAGCGGGTGACCTACGTCGCATTCGACTATTTGGCAACCCAATTCTACGATTATGACAAGCAGCAAGTGCGGGAGGCCTTCCAGGAGTTGGTGGAGACAGTGGCTGGACAGGGAGCGGATCATCCCGGGGATGTGGAGAAAGTGGCTGGACAGGGAGGGATCATCCCTGGGATGTGGAGGAGCTGCTGAGCCAGTTTGGGAAGGCTGGGCGTAAGTGGGAGCTTCGGGACTGCCTCACTCTCTGCCGCTACACACCTGCCAGTAACTGTTTTGACGTGAGCAATCTGAGTGAGCTGGAGCAACTGCAGCAGCTCATAGAAGAGGATGACGATTTTGTTTTTTAGGGTTTAGGGTTGCACACCAGCTAATGAATCTGCAACATCTTAGGGGCCCGGTGGTGCAAATGTGGATGGTTTCTGTAGCGCTTTTGAGAATATGGCGTCCATCCACGCTGAGGTGTAACCACACTGCAGCTAGTGGGCAGTGTGAACGTGAGGTACACTATATTTGCATCCTTGAGAGTAATCGGCTTGCAAACATGGTGAACGAAAGTTGACAATGACTAGTCATGTAAGCACGTGCGAGTCTGGTAGTAAAGTTGGCATTGCTTTCAACCAAAGTGGGTGCTGTGGGTTAAAGGGCAGCTTGATCTGTGACCAGATGGAATGGGTTGCGAAGCAGCAGGGTGTGGGTGGGTGGCAGGGTGGGTGGGAAGGGTCTGGGTAATGCCAGTGACGGCTGTTTTATGTTGCACACCATGTTAAGTAAAATTGGTCAGTAGCATACAGTACGTAACAACTCCAGCTTATGATTGCAACATCTTTATGTTATAGAGTATATCTTGACAATGTGTATCGCTTTCAGATGTAGTAAATGCGCTAATCATGAGGTACATGCACGCTGACTCAAAGAGGTGCTGCACTGCACTGCAGGTAAATTTAATTTGGAATTTCATTCACGGACGGTCCATTATATGATCTTGAAACCCAGTGGGCACTCCATGTTCCACCGGTTGCTGCCCGCCTTGTCTGTGAATTTTACCATGCTGGTTGACAGTGTGGTGTGCCCGTGTGTGGGGCGTTTTGTTTCTTGCTTTCTTTCTGTACATTAGGTATACACAAAAGAAAGGCGTCCCAATCCTAGCCATTATCGCCTCAGCCAGGCAATAGTACTGCCTTGTGGGCTTTTGAAGGGTATACTATTGCATTCTACTGATGGCATTTCATGCAATTGCAATGCAGAATAGCTAGCTTTGTGGCGCCCACATAAAATCCCCTTTGGTTAGGGTACAACATGTTTAATCTCTTGAATAGCAAGTGCTGCAGGCAGCAATCATTGATGTCATTAAATTACAAGATCACTCAAATATACTCATCTCAAACATTTTGGATCATAAAATCAATGAATTGCAATGCGCATCCTTCAAGTGCAATAACTGCAGTAAACGTTTTTCAATCCTTGTGCACAGTTTGCAATGCGCACAATTTGGCATCGTTGTGTGCACTTTAAAGTGTACGTTACATTGCAAATGCAATGACAGTGTAACTGGTCTTCATGCGCATTTCAAGAACAAAATTCAATGAACTGCAGTTTGGTGCACCAACTCTGCACAAAAAATCCAGGTTGCCCCTTTTAACAGGAACTGTTTGGAAGGATTTGGTATGGCAAACCAGCTAATGTCCCTACCAAGCTACTGTGTTTACATTCCGGTGGCAGCGGATCAATGCCTGCCGCATCCCGAGCATGTGCTCATGGTAGATGTAATTCGACGAAGAGGGCCACAGTGAAACAATGAAAGAAATATAAGAAAAAACCCGCATGTGGCATGCATGCATGTCCATGACTCTGTAAATTTGACCAGTGTTGTGTGCATGTAATGTTGGTCTTTTGGGTCAAATTGTTTTAACAATTGTGCAATATTAATCTACGCCCACCCTATTCAAACTGGATGTTGCTGTAAAACAGAACTTTTGAAGACAAGACTATACGCCGCATCTGCCTCTCCTTCCCAGATGGGTACCCACGTGATCAACCATTGAATATCCATCAGCTTGGCTGAACAGCAGCCAGTACATAACCAGGCATGCGCATGCAGTGGAGCGCCATCAGCTGCGTTGGAGTCCTCAGTGAATCCCCGATGACACAAGAGTAGTAGCAACTCCTGGCCAGAGCTGCCACAGCCCCTAGAGCCGTCTCATTGCAAGGCCAACTTGCCATCAGGCGCTTGTTGGCAGGGCGAACATCCCTCACCCCCTGCGTATGAAAGGCATCAACACATGCTTTAAATACATGCTTTAATATATTTTAATGCCTTTGAAATACTTCCTATAACAGCTGTTTTTGAGGCAGTCAAGAGGGAGCTAACCCTGGCTCATTAGACTGTTGGGAGGTGTTGTTGCAGGAATTCTTATCGCTTATTATAACAACAATAAATCAGTGAGGCCAAACAATATCATGCATAATTAAACCGTTCGTCCCCATTGTCGACATCGAGAGGCATGTGCACCTGTACGCGGTTGGTGATCAAGCACTTGAGTACATATCATTGCATGACGTATCACCAAGTATACACAATGTGCAAAAAAAAGCAAAACACTTGGTGAAAGTACCTCGCACCTCACTTGCATCAAAGCAGTGCAGCATGCTGGTTGTAGCATGTTGCTCCTTGAGCTCCTCCGTGTTTGCAATAATCATGCAATATGGAGGTACTGGGGAACCCCACATCCATCTGATACCCCCACCACCATCTGGCCCTTTTGGGCCATCGGGCCGTGTTGGGCCATCTGGCCCTGTTGGGCCATCTTGCCCTTTTGGGCCATCTTGCCCTTTTGGGCCATCTGGCTCTTTTGGGCCATCGGGCCCTGGTGGGCCATCGGGCCCTGGTGGGTCATTGGGCCCTGGTGGGTCATCGGGCCCTGGTGGGTCATCGGGCCCTGGTGTGCCATCGGGCCCTGGTGGGTCCACAAGATCTTCTGAACCATCAGGGCGTTCCGGGTCATCAGGGCCTTTTGCCCCATTTTTCTCTTGATAAAGGGTCCCTAGTGCCGCAATTCCAGTGCCCAATGCTGCCAGTGCTTCGGCAATTTGCTTGGCTGTCAATGTTGCACCTGCGGCAAGGAGGACAGTGATAAGCGCAGTAATATATTGGAGAGGAGTAGAGCGCTCTGAATGCCGAGGCTGCAGGATCGTTTTCAACTCAATAGGTACTTGTGTGGGGCATGGGGAAGGTGCTGGTTGCGGGATGGAAGGGGTGCACCACTGCTTGAAGATGTAACTGACGAGATAAGTGAGAAAGCGGCACAATGGACGCTGCCTCGCACCTTTTGCCACCGCTGCAAGAGGTGGCGCCGCTTGACCTGCTGCCACCGCGCCACCTCTTGCCACCGCTTGACCTGCTGCCACCGCGCCACCTCTTGCCACCGCTTGACCTGCTGCCACTGCGCCACCTCTTGCCACCGCTTGACCTGCTGCCACTGCGCCACCTCTTGCCACCGCTTGACCTGCTGCCCCAGCACCACCTGCTGCCCACGCGCCACCTGCTGCCCCCACGCCACCTGCTGCCCCCACGCTACCTGCTGCCCCCGCGCCACCTGCTGCTCCTGTGACTGCAGACATGCTGGCCATGACGCCTGCTGCGCTATAGGCAGTGAGCCCATACGTGGCAGCCAAGCTGGCGTCTTTAAGATAAAGAGCATACCTGCTTGCCAGGGTGGCTGTCATAGGAATGACGACGTGGAAGATGGTTCCCACCTGGGGGTTGAGCATGTTTATCACGTTGGGCGCCGCCAGGTAGGTGACCACCTTGGCTGTGGTGCGCCAGTCATCGTGCAGGTGCCTGGAGTTGCTGTAGTATGGCTCAGGAAGGCCAGCACCTTCAAACACCCTGCATCATATAGATCAAGGCAGACCGATCAGGGTTGCGCACTACACACTATGACGTACACTACATGCATCCTAGGCATGCCAGGGGAATAGAAACTCAGCCTTCTGTGGCTCATAATACAGCTGTTTGCAATCATGCGCCCTAACCACGCCACCACCTTGGAGGAGCTTGACAGCCTTTGTTCAGGTGCAGTAACAAAGGTAGTAGTGTCTCCTACCTGCTCTCGAGGAGCACATTGTACTCCCTCAGCAGGCGGGCACACTGGGAGATGGCACTGTCAGTCTCAGACCCACTGCCCTGGGCGTTTAGCACCCCTTCCTCACTCTGCAGCAGTGCCTGCAAAACCATCCCAAGGGTTCACCTATTGCTGGTCTAATCTTTGCAACAAAACGCCTAGCCACTATCTGAGATAACGCTTTCAGCAAGTATCTACCGTTAATACCCCAAGGGACATGGACAGCATACTGAAGTGGGTTGGAGCTGCCAACTTGGCAGCGTGTGCTAGCTGTATCCTCGTACCTCAAGCTCGGCCAAGAAGCACAACGCGTGACGTGAGTTCCGCCCCAGCTGTGGCCAACCAGCAGCACCCGCAAGCGAACACCAGCGTCTCGCGCGACTCGCACAGCCCGTTTCAGCAGCTCCACCAACTTTGCTGCAACCCACTCACAGCCTGTCTCCAGCGCGTCGTGTTGCCCATCCAGCCAGCGTTTCAACACCGAGTTCCAAGCCAGCTTCTAGTCGTTGTCGATGTCTTGTGCGGTGTTGGGATCTGTTCCTCGGAACGAAACTGCCACCGTCACTGGCTCATCTGTCATCTCACGCACTTTCCTCCACGTGCTCGCTCGGCCGTCGAACCAGGGGGGCGAGGATGGCTATGGCGTGTCCCTGGTTGCTGTGGTCGTTGTCGTGCACGACACTGTACGTGTTCAGCATCCAACTGCTAAGGTTTGGTATGCCGTCATAGTGCAGACAACAGAGGTGCAGTTCGTCATAGGGCTTTAATCAGCCGCAGGCACGCTGGGTGAACGTTCATCGCAGCCTGGAGATCACACAGGTGAGACCTTGTTAGTTACGAAGCCTGTACAAGTTTAGTACCTCACGACTTGCAGATAGGACACAGGTGCAGTGTAAGCGGTACAAGGGCAGGTTGCAGCAACAGGGCATGACCTGCACACACCCGTGTACCCCTGCAGGTTCACATATCTGACGCATACATATGTACACCAACTCGGCTTCACGCTTCCTTATCGAGCTTTCCAAAGAGGCACAACTGTGACGAACGCCCGGTCGTGCGGGTAGAACGAAAAGTAGAACGCAAGATTAGTGACATAAGGACTTGCTACACTGAGCACTTGCCCTTGCCAAGGGCCTTGGAGCCCCGTTTTCGTTCCCCTGTTTTTGTCACTGTGTTGCTCTCCCCCTGGTGCCACGGCAATGGGTTAACATTGTTAACAATGTTAACTTAACATTACCCATTGACCCAGGTTAGAGGGGAGGGTTCTGGGCGGTTTCAGCTGGGGCTCCACTAGAGGCTCTAGCGGTCCGCTGCCCCCGGGTTTTTGGGACCTCTCCGTCCCTTACTTATGCCGCCAATTATGGCCGGCGTTCTTTTCTTCTTCTTCTTCTTCTACAGTAGCCAGGTTGGTAAACTTCAGTGTCTGTGAGCTGAACGCTGCTTCTTTCAGCACTGTGTTCCAAGGCCCTCACGGCTGTTCAGAACAGAATCTGTGGTGTGAGCAATCCGAGGATTCCGGGCACTCTGAGCATTCTGGCAATTTGGCATTGGAAGACAATTGAAAACGACGTTGTCCTGTCAGTACTCAGTATGCTCATAGCCGGGCTAATTGTATTGAACATGTGCTGGGCACTTCCATTTGGGATACTATGGCATACTATGGGGACTAAGCGGCTTGCTGTGACTGTGAGTGACCCTACCAGCTGAGCCCATGTTGCTCAACTGTACTCACGAGCCAGGCACGTTTGGTTGGGTGAAGCTCCCAGTCACAGCAAACCGTCGGTCATCTCCGAGGAAAGAACAGCCTTTTACACGGACACCTCGCCTTCCTGTTACTTCACAGCTAAGAGACAAAAATTGCAAAGGCAGGCAGCCACATCCTCCAAGCGCACTTGGCTGGAAGACACTCCACCTTTGGCTTTAAATTTGCCCCCCATTCCATCCCCATTCCCACCTCTCGCCTGAGTTCCCCAAGCTGCACCCCACTCACTCACCCACTCACCCCCCCCCTTGCCCCCCTTCTGCTCCGGGTATTACATGCTGTAGTCTGCCAACGCCGCCAAAGGCCCCATATGCGCATTTTGCTGGGTTGGGCGCCAGCTGTCACCTCTGCCCAGGCTGCATCCGACTCACTCCCCGCGGGCCAAAAACTCCACCACCTCTTGCCGCACTTGTTCCAAAAACAGCACGAACCCCGATGCGGTCACCTCCCCCCCCTTGTCCCCCTGCTGCTCGGGATCCTCAATGAGGTAGTCTGTGAAAGCCCCCACGTCCTCCATGCCGCCGCGCACCATGCGCAGCTGAGGGGTCAGGCGCCGACTCTGGCGCAGCAGGTTGACGGTGCGGCGCAGCATGCTGGACTGCGGTGGCGGGAAAATAAACATATAAATATTGAAAAAGAAACAATGCTAGTAATAAGAAAACAAAAATAAGCATGAGTACCAGCAGCAGTTCAACGGTGCGGCGCAACATGCTAGCCTGCGGGGCAGCAAGTAAACAAATGGATTCGATAGAATTGATTTCATTTTAGTATTTTGAACAATGTACTAATGATGCGGTCAAGTCATTTTTATGACATAGCTCACTACCATCCCCTACCTGTGGTGGCGGGAAAGGGAGGTCTGGAGGATAGCCTGCCGAGTAGTACACCACCAGCGATGTGAATGTGTCTAGTAGGAAGATGTGGCATCCGCTGGTGACCAGCACGGTGCGAGTGAGGGAGTGCTGGGGAAAGGCCTGGGGGACGGGTGGGAAGTGGGGGGTGAGTGGCGGGAGAGGGGAGGAAACCTCAGTGGAAGGGGGGCAGGGCAGAGGGGGGAAGCAGACGCTTTAAACCCTAAAAACAGGTGACGCTGTTACCCTGGCCAAACAAGTCAAAGACTTGTATAACACACTACCCCCACCTCCACCCCCACCCCCCCCACCACCCCCACCCCCACCACCACGCACCGGCTCCTCGGGGCTGTTCCATGAGCTAAGGATGGGGTCCACCGCTGCGTGCAGCTATTACCCTGGCTACACAAATTGAACACATCCACAACACACCACCACCATCACCACCACCACCATCACCGCCACCCTCACCAATACCGCCCCCAACCACAACCACCACGCACCGGCTCCTCGGGGCTGTTCCATGAGCTGAGGATGGGGTACACCGCAGCGTGCAGCTGCTGGGGGGGCAGGCACGTCCACAGGTGCTGCAGGAAGGTGCGCTGGTCGCTGGTGGCGCGATCGGGGTCCAGCAGGGGGCTGCGCAGGAGGGCGTACACCAGGCGGGGCAGGGGCTGCAGCTCTTCGCATGCCTCGAACATCACGTCGACCTGCCGGGGCCAAGGGGAAGGGGAAGGTCAGTGTGGAGTTGGTGGTAATTTCAGGTGAATCAGGGCAGCTTGAACTTAGGAGCGCTCTGGATCCAGCAGGGGGCTGCTGCAGAGGAATGCAAGTAAGGACATACAAAAATAGGGATTGTTCTTGCATGGTGATCTTGAATGGTATCCATGTTTCTATCCCCAAGATAGTAATCGTGATCATAATCCCCAAGATGGCCCCGGTCCTCCCCGCACCTCCCCCTGCCCCTTCGCCAGCTGCTCATGGAAGTTTGCCGCCAGTATGACCAGCCAGTCCTGCAGCAGCGCCCTGCCCTCGGCCAATGACTGCTCCTCGCAGGCACGCAACACCTAAGGGACAAGGGAGAAAAAACAATTTCAGAAAACAACGCTACTTCATCGCTGTGTTTTGCATCCATTCAGCTGTTTCTGAAGGCATGCTGGCTGTGTGCACCACTGAGCGGCCCCAGGGTCGGGGGAGTGGGGGGTAAGGCGACCGAGGGGTACCTTGTGCATGAGCAGGCACGCCAGTACCCCGGGGCGGGCACCGCTTAGGGTTCCCGATTTAGGGTATAAGCTGTAGGTTTTAGGGTTTACCTTGTGCATGAGCAGGCACACCACTGCGTCTGGGCGGGCACCTGAGTACACCTCCCCCGGTGTGGCTGCCACCTTGACAGGCAGGGTGCGCACGCGCATGCGCCGCTGGAGGATGAACCTGCAGGACATGTGTCCCCACTAGTGGGCGCTGGTGCGGTGGTTGGGCTTGCAATGATCAATTCAGACTACAATGGTTGTGTATGGGTTTATCGTTCCTGCGGACCAGACTCCCTGGTGACGCGATCTACTGGGCGACGGCTAAATATAACAGAAAAGAGCATGCATGTAATGTTTATAGACAGTTCAAATGAGCAACGATGCCAAAGCCTTTCCAGGCCCCCTCCGACAAGGTTGAAGGCCAAAGGGTTTACGGTTTAGGCCATGGGTACACGGCAGCGCACGCATGCCACCTCCTCTCCCCCTCATCATGACGCCATTCCACCCCTGTCCCTCCCCAGGCGTTCTTATCACCGGCACCAACACCAAACATGAAATCCCAGCTGCGCCTAAACGTACTACTGCAAGAAAACCACACCCAGGACCTAGGGTTTAGGGTTTGGGAGTCAGGGTTTCAAGCAGGCCGCAACCCACCGTTGTTGGGGCGCAAGTGGCGCCGCCTCCCCCTCCCATTCCTCCTGATGCCCATTCTCCCCCTCCCCCTCCCCTTTCAACCCCTCCCCCTCCCCCTCCGTGGTCATCACCGGCACCAACACCGAGTACTGGAAAGCAAGCTGCAGCGCGGGGGAGGCATCCGGCTGACCCGCAAACCCATCCGCGGTAGCATACTCAAAGTCAAAGGCAAATGCATCGGGGGGGTCACAGCTGTTAACGTGGTAGAGGTTGTCGTATTCCTCGTCCTGTTGGAGGCGCCCGTAGGCGCCGGCGACGCGGAATTCGGGGGAGGTGCGGATGCGCAGCAGGCAGCCGAGTGCACGTTGGGCAGACAGGCGCCGGTAGATGTCCTGCAGGGAATGCAGCAGATACATAAAAGGGGTCCTAGTCTTGCAGTGTCTTACAAGCCAGGGACACAGAGCCATTGCTGATATTGGCCAGGGTTGAACTGCATGCACCCCCGCCTCCTCCCCTGATTGTAACCCACCGATTACACTAGAATTACACCACCCCACCCACAAGCACACCTGAAACCAGTGTGTTCACGGCCCGATCTGGCTTTTTCCTATGCCACCCACCTGAGGCAGCGCCGAGTCTTGGAGTGTCTGGTATAGGAACACTGACCCGCCACTGCCGTTGGCCAGTGGCTCGATGGCATGCAGCCCCGCTTCCTCGGATGCCAGCAGGTAGATGTCCACACACACACCCAGGGCGGTGGCGGCGATTCCCGCCTCGGTGTAAAACTGCTCCGCCAGGGGGTTGGGCTCAATCTGCGTCGGCAGAATTTCTAGGAACATATCGAATTTTGATGGGAAATTTGGACATTTTGCATGTACATCCAAACCCTAGACCCTAAACCGTAAGCGAACGCATACCTTTTGATAATTTTTTTGACAATTTATCATATTGAAAAGCTGACGCGCGTAGGAATGTGCAAACCTTTATAAAGCTAAAGGTGATGGTGCAAATCATTAAATGTGTAGATGGGTATCTATTCCGGCAATGCACAAGGCCTAATCATCGCATCCAGGCATCCAGTAGCTGCATACCACTGGTAACAATCGCTGCACGTATGCGCACCTCTTTTCCATCCCCTTGTTCCCCCTCCCCCTCTCCCACCTCCACTGCCACCTGCTCAACATCGGGCTGAGGTTTGGCTCGCGGCTGTTGCAGCGCAATGGTGTCATACCCTGCAGCCCAAAAAAACAAGGATTTAGAGGGGCACGGCATCATGTCCTGTGTATGCTATGATGCCACCCTGTAACCAATGGGCATGCGTCAACGTTATGAATCATATGAGGTATGCATTGGGTTTCTGCCATCCGCACGCTACAGTATACCAATGATATAAGGATGCAGTTTAGCACCAACACCATGCAACCCAGTACCACACCTCATGCATTTGCCCCTCTCTTACCCGAAAAGAAGTAGGGATTAATATCCGGGAAGCTAGGGTCCAGCATGGAGGGGACGTCCTTGCCAATCAGGGTCGGCGGCTTGACCCTGTATAGCTGACCCCGCCCACAGTTGGGCTGGCCAGCAAGGAAGGCGAGCAACGTGGCGCCTGCGGGTGGGGAGGGTGGTTGACATTTAGGCATAGGTGAAGGTTGGGCAATGCTGGGATCAGGAAACCCTTGGATGGGTACAGGTGGCCACGCTCTCCCCTTTCCTAATACGAAATTTACATTCAAGTCACTCAACATTCAAGTTTATTTATATATTATGGGGAACCTTTCCCAGGAAGGCCTGCGGGTGCCTAGCATTTGTGCCCGAATTCACTTCCACTTTGGCAACAATTGGCAGATAGCCGTGCTAGGCCGCCTGTCCCCCCTAGCCGCTGTGCCCACCTAGTTAAACAGATAAAATACAATAATAAAACGTACCCGCATACACAGCTTCGCCAGGTTTGCCGCTGGTGCTTGCCTGCTCATTGGTCTGCTGGCGCACCAGGTTGGCACCGTTGGCTGTGCCACCAGCAAGGTAGCGCAGCACTGCCTGCAGAGCGCTGCCAAAGCCTCTCGCGCCGTCCATCCGAGCTGACATGGCGTCGCCTGCACACCGCAGGTGGGGTGGACACAAGGGTTGGCGCGGGTTGCGGTGTATGGGTTAGGGTTGGCACAGTCAGCAGCTGGGGCCCTACAGGTGGTGGTGCAAGGATGGAGGACCCTGTGGACAGTACACCACGGGGAGAGGGGAAACGATCACCGCTGATTGCAATCCCCACCTATCCCCCACTGCAATCCCCACACACCCGCCCACAGCAAGTACCACCCGTGGGTAGCCACACCTATTGTTCACTGCAATGCCTGGCAGCACAATAACAATTGCCAAGCTTCGGCTCCACTTGGCTCAATCAGCTCCAGCGCTGCCTCTATCCTAAACCCTAAACCCTAACTGTTCAACCCTAACCCCACTGCAATGAAACCCTACATTCGGCCCCGCTTGGCTCAATGAGCTCCAGCGCCGCCTCTATCTGTGGTTTGCAGTCCGACACAGGCGCCAGGAGCGCTGTCAAGGGGAGCGCATCCTCCAGCTCAACAGGGGTGGGGGCCTCCCCAGTGTCATCAATGGGGATGTTCTGAACTGCAGGTACAGCCGCTTGCACGTCCCACAAGCCGATCTGCAGCACACACAACATGCACTTACAAGCAATCCAGGAGTAGAGTAGAGGTGAGAGTCAGATGAATGGCCAGCCTTACGCCACCGGGTTAAGGGTTTAGGGTCCGGGTTTATGCTTAGGGTGAGCGGTCAGCATTGCATGGGCATGCAGCATTGGGCTCTGTAATGGCATTGCTCACAACTTAATTTGGCGTTGTGCCAGTTGCTTGTAAGAATAATGGCATTGCTTACAAGGGTTTCAAACATTCTGACACAGGGGAGCGGCATTCTGAACTGCTGACACAGCTGATTGCGCATCCCACAGGCTAATATGCACCGCACAGGTACACTACAGTTACCATAATAACAAGGGATTCCTGCTAATTCATATTTCTATTTAATACATATTGTACATGAATAAAGCTATGAACTGTATTTAAAGACAACGATTTTGACTGCTGTCTTTCAAGTAGGCCCCTTCACAAGTGCTTACCGTGTCTGAGAAGGTGATGATCCCAAAGAGGGCAGCAGAGGGCAACGCCTGCAGCGCCGCTTGCAGCCCGCTCTTCACAACCTCTAGGGTATCTGCGGTGCAGCAAGTGTCCACTAGAGCGATGTACACCGGCTTGCCATACTGCTGCTCGGGCATGCCATCTCCCTACATTGGTGAAATGTGACGAATCAGAAACCACAAGTGACATGTATAGAATGCGGTGCAGCAGAGTTTACCAGGGTGATGTAACCTGGCTTTCCATACTGCTGCTCTGGCTCGCTTTCTCCCTGCACCGGTGGCAGCACAGGCTTGGAACGTAGCGGACCAGGAATCACATGATCGGTCAACCACATGATCGGAGTCCGGAACCACATGATCGGAGTGGTTCCGGAATCACATGATCGGTCAATCACACCATCACCACCAGGAGCCATCCTATGGTAGTGCCACAAGCATTCCACATGGCAGGCTCCATGTCTCACGCCTTTCCCATTCTGTCGCCCAAGCATGCTGTGCATTTGGAAGCAACCCAAAACCCTAAGCAAGCCCCCACCACGCCATGTTGATTACCTAAATCTTAGACCCCAACCCTACCCCCCCCCCCCCCGGGTGCCACGTTGCTTACCTACTTCCAATACCCTAACCCTATCCCCTCCCCCAGTACCCTCCTCGGCTTGTGGAGCCACCTCCACACCATTCACCCCACGGTCAAAACCGGGACCGTTATGGTATTGCGCTTGTTTAACCACATATATGAAATGCGCATGCATACATGGTTGCATGCCAGTTGACATGGCCGCCATCACCACCCTGCCGCCCATGTTTCGAAGCAAACCGCACCCAGCCTGTGCCCCACCATGCCATGCTGCTTACCTCAGTACCCTCCTCGGCCTGTGGTGGCACCTCCACATCGAACACATCCTGTTGCAGCTCGGGGCAGGTGTGCTTAGCGCTGCTGCGCATGTACCTGGGACGCGAGCGGTTGAAATTTAGGGTACGTTTAGGGTTGCAGGTTGCAAAGGGTTGGGTCTTTCAATTTGTTGAGCGGAGAAGCTTTAGGGTGCAACTCAACTTCCGCTGCTGCGCATGTATCTGGGGTGCCGGCAGGTATGATGTAGGGTTTTATTTAGGGTTTAGGCCGAAGCATACACTGTTCTACTGGGTTTGTGGTGCCAGCAGGTTGTACCTCAGATCACATACAACCAACTACCCCACAAGCATACCCAGGATAGAAATGCGTGGCGTCGTTTGTACAACTGACTGATATTCGACAGGCCAAAAAATGCAGTCCAGTCAAGGCAATCCGTGCTGAGGTTGGCGGTACATGCCACGCCTTGGTTTGACATCAGTGGTCTCGCAGCTACATCCACCCATTACCTGGCGTTTCTGAGGTTGTACTCATTGTAAGCACCGCAGATGCAGCAGACCCAGCCGCCCTTTTCAAACCAGCAGTGCTTGTTGATGTACCTGCGTGTAGGGTTTAGGGTTTATGCAAGGCAACGCGTTCACAGGCAGGCAGGCACCAGCTGCACATGGGTTTAGGGTTTTAGGGTTTATGCGAGGCAACACGTTCACAGACAGGCAGGCACTAGCTGCAAATGGAACATAATTGCAGGTGTAGCCGGTCCACAACACGTGCAGAAGTTCTGAGCGAGCATGCGCGAGTAGCAGTCTTGGGGACATACGCACGTCAATTCGCTGTAGCTGATGCCCCTAGGATATGTCACAATCGAGTAGATGCACAGCTGTAGCAGTGTCATGACAAACTTTTTCTGGCTCAGTGTATGCAAGACTGAATGCTGAACTTGCTGTATGGCAAGTGATTGCTTGTACAACACAGCTTTAACTACAGCGCACAGACCCTTGTGCAAGTACAGTCTTGTACTCACGAGTAGCACTCTGTACACCGGCTGATGTCCTGTGATGTGACTCCCACGGTGTTTGCCTCGAGCTTGGCAAAAGGCTGCACTATGCAGCCAAAGGGCAGGCCACAGGACTCCTTGAGCTCGCCTGTCGCAGGCAAACACGCTGTTGGGCAAATGGCATCACAAAATGGACGCAAAACTGACTTGTTACAGCATGGTAAATTAAGTGTGGGCAGGGTGCAAGTTTGCAGGCGGGCGTCAGGTATTGCACTTGACCACTGACACGAGCAGTAGTCACGCAAGCCAATTGTGGGCAGCGATGGCTGGGGTGCACCATGGGATGTCACCATCAGGGCAAGCCAGGTGGCATCTCTAGCGTTGGGTAACGATGATGCAAGACACTAAGTGCACGTACTTGTGGCTGGGAACCTCTGCACAGTAAACTCCAACGCCATGGCTGCACTGGTCCTGCGCTGATCTCACGAGATCTCAGGCTGCATGGCTATGCTGAAGGGCGATGCACCCAATAGATAGCAAGAGCTTGGGTGTAGGTAGTCTAACACCACTGTGCTAGGAATGTGTTTAGGATCTACGCAGTGTAGCTGCACTGATGCTTGACAAGCACCGATTTAACACCGAAGTCCACATGCCCAATCATGCCCAATTCCAAACAGTTGTTCACATACGTCAAACCAAACCGAACAAAGCTAAGGAGATTTGCCAGACGGCAGTCGGTGGGACACTTATCGTTTGGGCGATCGAATACAATCCACCTTGCAATTCACCCGGACCTTAATAAAATCACATGTGCATATTACTAGTACTGGGTTTTTTCTATATGCATGCATTGTGCAACTGCAACGTCGACGAAAGAGGTGATTTTAGAAGTACCCTTGCAATCTTTCGTCGCCATAGCTCCCTTTGCGACGCGTTTGATTGCAGCCTGTCTCCTTTACATCGGAATACTTCATACTTAGCGGCCGACTGCTTCCATGCCATGTTAGCTTTACGTTTGAACCTGCACTTCTTTCTGCAGTAAGGCAAACGCCAGCATGTAGAGTGGCCTACTTACTTTCAGTAGGAGAGGGGTCGAACCTTATATCCCTCTGGTGTTGGCCAACACAGGTGGCTTAGTGCGTCTGCCGAGTGACACAGGGGCTATTGATCAAGATGACAGCATTTCAGGCAAGCTTGGTCCCTTGCTGTAGCTCGCCCCTTGCTGGACTGTACACCCTCCTGGCGTGTGCAACATACTGAATTTTTTTGATCTTGTTTTGCACCTGTCTGCACACCCTGCTCGCTACAGTTGCACACCCTTAATGTTGCAGCATTCCTGGTTTGCTCCACCCTCCTTTCTAGTGCACTCTGGCCGGGAGTTCTGCAGGGTGGACAGTGTTTTCTGTATCCTCCTGTCTTTGCACACCATCCTCCTGGCCAAACCACCGCCTTGTTCCCCACCCTCCTGGCCCCGCGTCCACTCTGTGTGTCACATGGCGCAACCCTAAACCCTACACCCTACACCGCTGCACCCTTTCCAGGGCTTGACCTTCGTCCTGGATGCCCTGGACGAGGACACCGCCTCTGGGGACAAGCTGCACAAAACCATAAACAAAGTAGATATAGCAGGCAGCGACTGGTTCCGGCCGATGGTAGAGGGCCTGGGAGGGACAGTGGTGTATGCGGATGCCCTACTGAGCTGCACACATGTAGTGCTGACGCACATACAGCAGCAGCCATATGCAGAGGCAGCAGCGCAGCACAACAAGACAGTGGTCTCCTGGGTGTGGCTGCTCAGCTGTGCGGTGGAGGGGCGCAGGATCCCGCTGGACAGGCAGGCAAGTACCCTCTTTAGGTTTAGGGTTCAGGGTTGTGCGGTTGGAGGGGCGCAGGATCCCACCGGCAGGCAAGTGCCTAGATACTGAACCTGGTTAGGGTTCATGTTAGTGGATAGGGTTTAGGGTTGTGTTCCGGCAAGCCACCCAGTTCAGCTGTCTTCCCAGCTCCAGGCGCTGGCGACATGATTGCCCCTGAACCCTAAACAACCCATATCTGGATTTAGGGTTTAGGGTTCAGGTTTGCAAAGGTTGTCCCCAACCAGCATACACCAAGCAGGGCAATTCATTCCGTCTATTTCCCTATATCTGTTCTGTCATATTTCTCGTTTTGTGATATTTCCCTTTTGGGGTCTAATCGTATTTCTCTCACTCATTATTGGTGCCCGCGACCTGGCTGGGACACTGGAAGCAAGTAATATCTACCCCTGCCTCCACAGCTGCACGGTGTGCCCCTCTTCCACCCCCTCCCAGCCCCCAGCATCCCCGGCCACGGGGCAGTGACAGCTACCCTGACCAACTTTCTGGGTGAGGAGCGCCTGCTGTGGTTCAACCTCATGCGATCCCTGGGATTCAAAGTGACAGGCACCATGGAGAAATCCACGTGCACCCACCTTGTGGCCCATCAGGCGGCCTTTGACCCCAGCGTCAAGTCGCCTAAGCGGGACGCAGCAAAACAGTAGGTCAAACCGATGCACACCCCAAATATAAAACCCTAAACCCTAAACCCTGTGAGGAACGCCTCCTGAAGTTCAACCTCATGCGATCCCTGGGGTTCAAGGTGACAGGCACGATGAGCAAAAGCGAGTGCACTCACTTGATCGCGCACCCGGTAGCCTTTGACCCAGCCCTCAAAGTGGCCAAGCGCACCAAAGCAAACCAGTAGGGCAATTAGGAGCGCATCATCTAGTCCTAAGTCAGTAATCCTCATATGGAATGATTGCCAGCTGTGGTTCAACCTTATACGCTGCCTGGGCCTCTGAACACCCTGAATCGTAAACATACTGAATCATAAACCAAACCCTGAACCCTGTCAGTGTCAGCTGAATTAATAGCAAACTTATTGCACCCATATGTTGGCCCTAGATTCTTTGGTCAAACCGGTTCCAATGTCGGTGCACATACGTGGGCCATATCTACCAATGCTGATGCACACACAAGGATCACAGATAGATGATGTCTCACAAGCGCCATGCATGAAGTGCACGCATGCACCCTGGCTAGACTAGCTTGGTTCTACATTGCTGGCAAGCATGGCTGCATTTAACCAGCCCTTGCCCAGGCAAAGCGGTGCAGAGCTGCAACCTTAAACCCTTAATTCTACACCCTCTGGCTGGACAAGGGGTTGGTGAGCTGCATTTCACAGGAGGGTCATTAGTGGTACACACATACCGTCTTTCATACCATTGTTTACGGGTGGTGGGCCCTCACTAGCACGGTGTGGATAATATGCATACGTAATACATAGTACACATATCCAAATAATATCATACATATTATGCTGGAGGGGGACAACGTGGCCTGGATGAGCTGCAACCCTCAAACCCTACTCCCTACTCCCTAATCCCTGACACGCAGGTTGGGGATCCCGGTCATCAACGTGGGCTGGGTGCTGGAGTGCGTGCGGAGCCAGGAGGTGGCGCCAACTGGTGCGCTGCCTGGTGGGGACTACTGTAACTCTACATCTCCGTTTCCAATGGGTCACTAAATGGAGATAAATATCACAAATTACGCTCATCATTATAACATCTGTAATTATTCTAATATTAGCGCCAAAATAAATGTTACAATTAATTTAACAGTAGTATTGACCTAGAAAGTAGGTGCTGTGCCTGGCAACGGGCCAGCCGCTGTGTGAAATGGCCTTATCTGCAAGCCAACTTTTCACAACTCGTATGACGAAACGTATACTTCTGTTGGTTCCTTTTTAGGTGCATGGTATCAGTCTTGTGCAATACACACGATATATAGGGTTTGGGGTTTAAGGTTTAGGGTTCAGGGTTAGGGTTGTGCATGCCTGTCACCGCACTCAGCTCGGCTGCTGCTTGTATGCATGCAGGGGAGTTTCTGAGCCAGCCTCAGGCACCCGTCAACCCCTTCCACCCACAGGAAGAACCTGCGGCGCAAGGTATGTGGCACCAACAACGAGTGCTGCTTGCACCAGCCATATAGGCGTAGCCCATGCCTTGATCCGCATGCTAGGAAACGCGTTGGCTATCATGTGACCCATGGGGGAAGGTGGCATTGCACGGCGCCTGGCCTGGCCTGTGATTAGCTTCTAGCATGTGTAAAATATGACCCCAAACATACCGTACTGGCGATAAAGGTTTGCCCCCATTGCTGAAAACAATCATAGAGCATTAGTAAATCAGCTCTTATAAAACCTTCATAAACTGATCTGATGTGATATTATGGCAGAGCATCCGGCTGCGCCCGCTGTTGCAGTGGTGGATGTGGCGCCGAGCGGACCGATCATGCCGGGAGATATTGCTGCTGATGCTGCAGATGTTGCCATTCCGGTAGCTGATGATGCTGGCAATGCCACTCAGGACGACGAAGCAGATGTTGCCATGCCACCTGTGGAGCCTGCTGTACCCCCGCCAACGGAGGATGAGGCCGCAGATGCACGTAAGTTGCTTGCTTGGTCAATTGGTATCAGCAAGGCACGATTGTTGCTAGATACATGTATTGTGGCAATGCACCTAAAGCGGCTTCAGGACTTGCACACTAGGTGGACAATGTGCGTGGGTTTTATGTCGACCTCTTTGCTAAATCCATAATCGAGGGGCACAGTGTCCACGTTGCTATCTCCTCTTGATTACCCGGTCCGCCTCAAGGATAGGCGGCGTACATAGTCTTGCCTTTTTTTTGGTTTCGTAATTGCATTCTTGTGGTCTTGCAGCGAATGATGCGGATGCTGAGGGCGGCGGGGATGGGGACCAGGGCATGGTCCCTGCCACAAAAAGCGCACCTGATGGCGGGAGCGACCCAAGTGGGCCCTCTCAATCCAGAGATCCATCCCTGCCCAGGGATGCGATGCAGCTGCAAGCACCCCCGGGGGTAAAGGGAGCTGGTGTGGTGGCTGGTGCTCCGCCGCGAGGGGAGGGTATGAGTGTGGTTTCGACGGAGGGGGTGCGGGGCTTTTGGCGGCCAGGCAGCGGCACAGCGCCCGCGCAATCCCTGGACATGGCTGCCAAGGTACGTAGATTGTGTTATATGTATTACATTCTGTTATGTACACTACAAGCGCTCCGGCACAGCGCCGGAGTGATCTCTGGACATGGCTGCCAAGGTATGGTGTGGCATTGAAGCATGGCGACAAGGAGCAGTGCCAGACTGATTGGCTGGTCATGTGGCGTCACCTTGCGCCTGGTAGCCGCTCTTACCACCCCTTTGTCTAGCTCACCGCTGCAGCTGCCATGCACTTTGCAGTTGCACGCAGGGTGCATGCTGGTGTTAAGGGTCTAGGGTCCAGGCTTGCTGCCCCACTGCGCAAACACACATTATATTATTGCACTTCCTCCTGCCTGCCAGGTGGCGGAAGCTGAGGGCATCACCTCCCGCCTGGTGGCCGCTCTCGCCCCACCCTCCTCCAGCTCACCGCTGCAGCTGCCGGGAGTGACATTGCTGGGGCACACGCCACAGGGCGAGCCGCCGTTGACCACGCCACAGGGCCAGGTGCCTCATCTGCAGCAGCAGGCAGTGGAGGAGATCCCAGGTGAGGCAGTAGCCTTGGCAGGCGCCATGGTGTGCATGGGTTTGGTGTTGAGGATTTTTCCGAGCCTGTGCATGCAGGTGTACTCGGTTCTTGGGTTTTAGCGTAACCTCACGGTTTGGGGTTTCCGCGCAGCCTCACAGCTCAGGGTATTTTGTGCATCCTGTTGCATGGCAGGTGTACTAGGCCTAGGGGGTAGAGTACTGCGTGCATATGGGATTGCAGCGCAGCCTTGGGGTTCAGGGAACTGAGTGCATCCTGTTGCTTGCAGATGTGCAAGGGGAAGTAGACCCCCGAATAGGTGGCACTGGGGAAAGTGGTACGCGCGGCAGGGGGAGGGGAAGAGGGCGGGGGCGGGGGAGGGGGAGGGGGAGGGGGGGAGGCAGCCGCCTGGCACGTGGTGCACCAGCTGACGAGGATGACTGGCTAGGTACATGTGTGTGCACACTGAGTATTTTAAATGTATTTCGGTGCTCAAATTTGTATATTCTTTAACATGTATACCAGTACTTGCGTACAGCTGTCTAAATTATGATATGTTCTGTACATTTTTATATTTATTTTGTTCGATTTTACAGTCGTGTACTATATTTTATGTAGCTGTACACAAACTCTTGCACTAAATTTGAGATAGGGCATCGTTCCGTGCCCTCTTGACACATATGTCCCCATCCCCAGGTGACGCCATGGTGGCCCCAGCGGCTGATGAAACTGCAAAGGTGTCCCCCCACGAACCCCACCCTGCCACCACCATGGCCGCACACCTCACACCACCAGCCGCAGCTGCAGCACCACCATTACCACCACCACCACCACCGCCACCACCAGCACCAGCAGCAGCAGCAGCAGCAGCAGCAGCCGAGGATGCGTTTGATCCAGCACCGGTGGGGCCCAGCCCTTTCAAGCGTCGCAGGGTGGCACATGCCCAAGGGGTGGAAGAGGGTGCGGGGGGTGCACAGGTGGGTGGCGTGTGGTTATGATGCTGCACTTTCCTTCCATCAACTTGGTCTTTCCACTCTTCACCGCATGTGTATTTCAATCATTTAGTGCATTTGATTGCTTTTCCCTCCCCTTTTGCTGCATTATTTCCCCGCACGCTGTTTGGTTCTCTCATTTTCTGTACCGCTTGCAGGCTGCGCGATGTGAGTCCCTCCCCTTCAACACCCAGGCAGCTGCTGCGGTGCTGGAGCACGGTTTGCCAGGCCCCTTCAACACAGAAGCAGCGGCAGTCGCACTGGAGGACCTGCACCAAGGGGAGGAAATGCTGATGGGCGGTGAAGACAACGGGGAGGAATCCTTGATGGAGGTGGATGATGATCAAGACCAGAGCGATGAAGCAAATCCTAGGGTTGTACCACGGGCGCGGCGCGCCCCGGCGCATGGCGGCAAAGCAGCCAGCGCAGCAAAAGGGGGTAGCGCTCGAGGGGCCCGTGGGGGGGGAAGCGCAGGCGGTGCGCCAAGTGGCACTGGCCGCCAGAACAGCGCAAGGGGAGGGGCGGTGGATGATGATATTGTTGGCAAGGAGCAAGCAGCGCCAGCAGGCGGGAGTGGCCAGGGACCAAATGCTAGGGGGTCAAATGGCAGGGTGCAGAAGGAAGTGGCGGGCGACACAGAGCCAAGTGCAGCGAGGCCAGTCAGCATGAGGGGAGCGAAGCTGGTGAAAGGCAAAAGCCAGCGAGCAAGCGACGGGGATTCAAACGGCAAGGGCCAACAGGGACCGGAAAGCAGCGACGGCCACGCACCCAGCGCTGGGGGGATAGTCAACCCCAGGCGAGGGGTCCAAAGCAGGGACCAGGGGCCCGGTGGGTCTGTGGCAAACAATGCAAAGCAAGTGGAGTCGACAAGTGGTGATGTCAAGCCAGTGCCTGGTGCTGTTGGGAGGATCGGCAAGCGGCAGGCAGCGCCAACAAGCAGTGACGGGCAGAGGCCAAGCGCCAGGGGGGGTACCACCAGCAGCAGGGGGGGTGCGACACCAGCAAGCACTAACGGGGAGGAACCACGTGGTGCAAGGGGAGGCAAGGGGAGGTCAGCGGGGCCCGCCAGCGGCAGCGGGCGGGGTGCCAGTGCTGGCGCTGTGCATGAGCGAGGGGATGGAGACGGGGCGGGTGCTGCCGACGACCGGCCTGACTTTGTCATGCTCAGCAACATGACCACGTGCGTACGCATCGCACCCTAAACCCTAAACCCTAAACCTTAGGCAGCGTGTGACTGGCAGTACTAATAGGGTCCACGCTTCAACCCTAAGCAGCGCATGGTACTCTAAACCTCAGCAGAGTGTGGCTGGAAGCCCCCATTGAATCCACACCTAAGCCCTGAGCTTGACACTGCAATGCAATCAAGCGGCGCAGATACAAGACAACCCTTTTCATTTAGGTGCATCCCCCTGCTGCCACTGCACCAAATTTAGGCCAAAGCTACCACCCACCTAAACAACATGAAAAATTCCAGAACGTTCCACATGTTTTTATACAGTCAATCCCACACCCCGACCCCTATCCTTGCAGGGCCCAGCAGGACACAGCCAGCGCCACCCTGGCGTCCCTGCGCGTGCCCTTCTCGCGATCGGTGGTGCGCAGCGGGGGTGCCAAGGAGTGCGTGCATGAGTGGGATGCGCGCGTGACGCACGTGGTGCAGCCCAATCTCACGCGCAATGTGAAGCTCATGTGCGCCATGGCCTCTGGCGCCTGGATCCTTGGGGACGGCTACCTGCAGGCGTGTGCTGAGGCGGGCAGGATGGTGCAGCCGGTGAGCGTAGGGGATTGGTCTCTGTCTTATTGTTTTAGGTTAAAATAAGCTAATAGTGAAGGAAAAGAACACGAGAAAAAATTAACGAAAAAAATTAAACGTTCCAGATGGAATTAGTGCCAGGATTGCATTTAGTGCCAAACATGCAAGGCTGATTGGGAATTGTCTGTGCTGAGATGTCTGCAACAGTACATTAACACAGATTTTGGGAAGGAAATGCGCTCTTTAACCTTGCCTGACGTGTGCCGCAGGATGGGCACGAGCTGTTGGTACACCAGGACCCTTCCAAGGTGTCGCAAGGCGCAGCCCGGCACTGGCGCATGCGGCGGCAGGCCACGGGGCAGCGCGCCTTCCACGACCTGCGGGTGGGTGCCTTAGGCTATGCTTATGGATGGGCCTGACAATTGAAAACTACGTGTAGTGCGGGCTGTGATAGTAGCATTGCTGAGGAAGCGGAGTGACTTGTCATAGTGCTTTATTGGATGTGTTTTGCCATTTTAGCAATGCTTGGCGCATTCCGGCACTATCTGAGATTCAGCGAGGGTGGTGAAGATTACCTAAACCCTAAACTTTGAAACCTTCAAACCTTTAAACCCTGAAACCCTGAAACCTTGAACACTGATCCTCTACGCTTACATGGTCACTAGCATGCACCCACCAACCCCCAAGTACAGATCGCCGCCCCTTTCCCCGACCCATCACATCGCACACCCCTTGCTGCAGTTTGCCCTGCGGGGTGGCTTCAAGGCCGGGGACGAGCCCTCCCTGGAAGACATGACCTCCCTCATCGCAGCGGGAGGCGGCCAGCTGGTCAAGCTGTCTGATGCAACCCTCCCCGCCCCGTCAGGCGCACACATGGTCCTAGTGGATAATGCCACCGCCAAGCAGCGCACCTACAAACCCTCCGAGGGTTGGCGCAAGGCTGGCGTGGCGTGCGCCAGCTGGCGCTACCTCATGGACTGGGTGGCGCACCCGTGGGGGGCGCTGGGGGCGCACGTGCTGTTTGGGTGTGGGGTGGGGGGCGTTCTGGGGGAGGCGGAGGGGGCCAGGGGGAGGGATGGGTACGAGGCGGAAGTGGGGGATGAGCTGGAGGCGTCACAGGTATTTTGAGTTGCGTGCCTGGGTTGCAGGGTTTGAAGCGCCTTCACAACCACCACTGGTGTGATGGTACGCGGCAGGGTGGTCATGCAATATTTGAATTCTAGTGATAGTGCCGTAGGGTTGACTGGATTCTGACACACGCGTTGAGTTGATTTCAAGTTGAGATTATTGTGCAAGTACCGTACCACCAAGAGGTATTGTAACGATGTTGGCTATTCTGCAGAGGCGCTGCCTGACCTTTGCCATTGGCAAGGAGGGCACATATATGCACCCATCACTGATCTTGTGTGCGTTGTACACATCTTTTTGTGCTGATACATAGCAAAGCAACACAGAGCGTTGGACAGTCTGGAGTGTGTTGGTCAAACGCAGTCCACAACCTTGGAAAACAGCTTCTGACCTTGGCAAAGCACAGCTTGGAATTTGCTGCTGTTCACTATCAGAGCTTCAGCAGGCGTGCCAGGGATGAGGTGCTGTATTTTTCTTATTCCTTTATTCTTAAGAAGGCTTTCACACAGGCGCTGTACCTACACATGCTACTGTGTCAAACGCCTTCGCCTGAACACACGCATGCAAGCATAGAGCTCAAAGGACTGCAGAGCAGAAACAACAATTGGGCAGTGCTGCATCTTTTGCAAAGCTGTGTTCGGACCTCAACCCCTTCTATCAGTGCTCGTGAAGGAAGTGGGTTCAGCAGTGCAGTACTGTGTCAAGATACACACTGGCAGTTGGTTTCCATGAGAGGTGGTGTTGAAAAACACCAGTTTTTGTTTGATGGGCGAGGGCAGGAAGATGTTCAACCGCCGAAGCCGTACAGGGTGCGTCCCTGGCGCTTGAGCGCGTACACCACGTCGAAGGCGGTGACGGTCTTGCGGCGGGCGTGCTCGGTGTAGGTCACGGCATCCCTGATCACGTTCTCCAAGAACACCTTGAGCACACCGCGGGTCTCCTCGTAGATGAGGCCGGAGATACGCTTCACACCGCCACGGCGAGCCAGGCGGCGGATAGCGGGCTTGGTGATGCCCTGGATGTTGTCACGGAGGACCTTCCTGTGACGCTGCAGCAGAGGGAAACAAGCAGGGGTCAGTGGCTGGTCAAAGTGGGCGACAGCTGTGTGTGTATGTGTGAGTGCAGCAAGGTGGGCAGCCGATGCAACAGCAGCCAAGCAAAAAGCAACGCAACAGACACCGTGCACAAGCAAGGTGACAGCTAGCAGGACTAGAGTTGGGTCGTGGTTCACAGTCAAAGGGCGTACCTTGGCGCCACCCTTGCCCAGGCCCTTGCCACCCTTTCCACGTCCAGACATGGTTGCTAACTGTTTTGGAGATGCGTACAAACGAGGAGAAAGTTGTGAGTTGTTGGTGTGCAAAGTGCAGGGCGCGAGCCTTTATACCTCGCTCAACATGCAGACTTGACCAACTTCCCCCAAGTTTGAAAAGTTTGCATCCCAGCCAAGTCGAGCCCTACCGAATGCTGCACGCCCATTGGCTGTGACTTGGGAGAGCCAAGTCAGAGCCAATGGATGTCTGCCACGTCAGCATGGCCGACTTCACAGGACGACAGCTAGAAACCAATTTTTTTAAAGTCCGGGTTTGAAACCGTTTGTTGCCTCGCTATAAAGGCCGCCTGCACCCTTTGAATTGATCACAACTCGCTTTATTTTCCACCCAGTCACTCGCACCCAACCTTCACAATGGCTCGCACCAAGCAGACAGCTCGCAAGTCCACCGGTGGCAAGGCCCCACGCAAGCAGCTGGCCACCAAGGCA